>PGTU02017250.1:0-24740 GCA_002896215.2 Cicer echinospermum | reverse complement strand
ACATTAGGTCATTTTCGTCCTCCCTAGGCTTATTCTTGTCCAATTAGAGTTTTTAACCAATCTTGTGCATCCAATAAGTTCATTTGTGTCATTGGATTAACATTTAGGTCATTTTCGTCCTCCCTAGGCTTATTCTGTCCAATTAGGGTTTTTAACCAATCTTGTGCATCCAATAAGTTCATTTGTGTCATTGGATGAACATTTAGGTCATTTTCGTCCTCCCTAGCTTATTCTTGTCCAATTAGGTTTTTAACCAATCTTGTGCATCCAATAAGTTCATTTGTGTCATTGGATAACATTTAGGTCATTTTCGTCCTCCCTAGCTTATTCTTGTCCAATTAGGGTTTTTAACCAATCTTGTGCATCCAATAAGTTCATTTGTGTCATTGGATTAACATTTAGGTCATTTTCGTCCTCCCTAGGCTTATTCTTGTCCAATTAGGGTTTTTAACCAATCTTGTGCATCCAATAAGTTCATTTGTGTCATTGGATGAACATTTAGGTCATTTTCGTCCTCCCTAGGCTTATTCTTGTCCAATTAGGGTTTTTAAACCAATCTTGTGCATCCAATAAGTTCATTTGTGTCATTGGATTAACATTTAGGTCATTTTCGTCCTCCCTAGGCTTATTCTTGTCCAATTAGGGTTTTTAACCAATCTTGTGCATCCAATAAGTTGTTTTTGTGTCATTGGATGAACATTTAGGTCATTTTCGTCCTCCCTAGGCTTATTCTTGTCCAATTAGGTTTTTTAACCAATCTTGTGCATCCAATAAGTTCATTTGTGTCATTGGATGAACATTTAGGTCATTTTCGTCCTCCCTAGGCTTATTCTTGTCCAATTAGGGTTTTTAACCAATCTTGTGCATCCAATAAGTTCATTTGTGTCATTGGATGAACATTTAGGTCATTTTCGTCCTCCCTAGGCTTATTCTTGTCCAATTAGGGTTTTAAACCATCTTGTGCATCCAATAAGTTCATTTGTGTCATTGGATTAACATTTAGGTCATTTTCGTCCTCCCTAGGCTTATTCTTGTCCAATTAGGGTTTTTAACCAATCTTGTGCATCCAATAAGTTCATTTGTGTCATTGGATTAACATTTAGGTCATTTCGTCCTCCCTAGGCTTATTCTTGTCCAATTAGGGTTTTTAACCAATCTTGTGCATCCAATAAGTTCATTTGTGTCATTGGATGAACATTTAGGTCATTTTCGTCCTCCCTAGGCTTATTCTTGTCCAATTAGGTTTTTAACCAATCTTGTGCATGCAATAAGTTCATTTGTGTCATTGGATGAACATTTAGGTCATTTTCGTCCTCCCTAGGCTTATTCTTGTCCAATTAGGGTTTTTAACCAATCTTGTGCATCCAATAAGTTCATTTGTGTCATTGGATGAACATTTAGGTCATTTTCGTCCTCCCTAGGCTTATTCTTGTCCAATTAGGGTTTTTAACCAATCTTGTGCATCCAATAGTTCATTTGTGTCATTGGATTAACATTTAGGTCATTTTCGTCCTCCCTAGGCTTATTCTTGTCCAATTAGGGTTTTTAACCAATCTTGTGCATCCAATAGTTCATTTGTGTCATTGGATGAACATTTAGGTCATTTTCGTCCTCCCTAGGCTTATTCTTGTCCAATTAGGGTTTTTAACCAATCTTGTGCATCCAATAAGTTCATTTGTGTCATTGGATGAACATTTAGGTCATTTTTTTCGTCCTCCCTAGGCTTATTCTTGTCCAATTAGGGTTTTTAACCAATCTTGTGCATCCAATAAGTTCATTTGTGTCATTGGATGAACATTTAGGTCATTTTCGTCCTCCCTAGGCTTATTCTTGTCCAATTAGGGTTTTTAACCAATCTTGTGCATCCAATAAGTTCATTTGTGTCATTGGATGAACATTTAGGTCATTTTCGTCCTCCCTAGGCTTATTCTTGTCCAATTAGGGTTTTTAACCAATCTTGTGCATCCAATAGTTCATTTGTGTCATTGGATGAACATTTAGGTCATTTTCGTCCCTCCCTAGGCTTATTCTTGTCCAATTAGGGTTTTTAACCAATCTTGTGCATCCAATAAGTTCATTTGTGTCATTGGATGAACATTTAGGTCATTTTCGTCCCTAGGCTTATTCTCCTCCAATTAGGGTTTTTACCAATCTTGTGCATCCAATTAGGTTAACATTTAGGTTCCCTAGGCTTATTCTTGTCCAATTAGGGTTTTTAACCAATCTTGTGCATCCAATAAGTTCATTTGTGTCATTGGATTAACATTTAGGTCATTTTCGTCCTCCCTAGGCTTATTCTTGTCCAATTAGGGTTTTTAACCAATCTTGTGCATCCAATAAGTTCATTTGTGTCATTGGATGAACATTTAGGTCATTTTCGTCCTCCCTAGGCTTATTCTTGTCCAATTAGGGTTTTTAACCAATCTTGTGCATCCAATAAGTTCATTTGTGTCATTGGATTAACATTTAGGTCATTTTTCGTCCTCCCTAGGCTTTATTCTAGTCCAATTAGGGTTTTTAACCAATCTTGTGCATCCAATATAAGTTCATTTGTGTCATTGGATTGAACATTTAGGTCATTTTCGTCTCCCTAGGCTTATTCTTGTCCAATTAGGGTTTTTAACCAATCTTGTGCATCCAATAAGTTCATTTGTGTCATTGGATGAACATTTAGGTCATTTTCGTCCTCCCTAGGCTTATTCTTGTCCAATTAGGGTTTTTAACCAATCTTGTGCATCCAATAGTTCATTTGTGTCATTGGATGAACATTTAGGTCATTGGATCTAACATTTAGGTCATTTTTTTCCCTTCTTGTTTATCTTGTTAAATTCAATTAGGTGCATCCAATAGGTGTTCATTTGTGGTGAACATTTAGGTCATTTTCGTCCTCTCCTTGGCTTATTCTTGTCCAATTAGGGTTTTTAACCAATCTTGTGCATCCAATAAGTTCATTTGTGTCATTGGATGAACATTTAGGTCATTTTCGTCCTCCCTAGGCTTATTCTTGTCCAATTAGGGTTTTTAACCAATCTTGTGCATCCAATAAGTTCATTTGTGTGTCATTGGATGAACATTTAGGTCATTTTCGTCCTCCCTAGGCTTATTCTTGTCCAATTAGGGTTTTTTAACCAATCTTGTGCATCCAATAAGTTCATTTGTGTCATTGGATTAACATTTAGGTCATTTCATTTGTGTCGTCCTCCCTAGGCTTTATTCTTGTCCAATTAGGTTTTTAACCAATCTTGTGCATCCAATAAGTTCATTTGTGTCATTGGATGAACATTTAGGTCATTTTCGTCCTCCCTAGGCTTATTCTTGTCCAATTAGGGTTTTTAACCAATCTTGTGCATCCAATAGTTCATTTGTGTCATTGGATGAACATTTAGGTCATTTTGTCCATTAGTCGTCCTCCTAGGCTTATTCTTGTCCAATTAGGGTTTTTAACCAATCTTGTGCATCCTCATTTGTGTCATTGGATGAACATTTAGGTCATTTTCGTCCTCCCTAGACTTATTCTTGTCCAATTAGGGTTTTTAACCAATCTTGTGCATCCAAAGTTCATTTGTGTCATTGGATGAACATTTAGGTCAATCTTGTGCTTATCTTGTCCAATTAGGGTTTTTAACCAATCTTGTGTGCATCCAATAGTTCATTGTGTGTCATGGATTAACATTTAGGTCATTTTCGTCCTCCCCTAGGCTTATTCTTGTCCAATTAGGGTTTTTAACCAATCTTGTGCATCCAATAAGTTCATTTGTGTCATTGGATTAACATTTAGGTCATTTTCGTCCTCCCTAGGCTTATTCTTGTCCAATTAGGGTTTTTAACCAATCTTGTGCATCCAATAAGTTCATTTGTGTCATTGGATGAACATTTAGGTCATTTTTCGTCCTCCCTCCCTTATTCTTGTCCTTATTAACCAATCTTCCAATTAGGGTTTGAAACCAATCTTGTGCATCCAATCTTGTTCATTTGTGTCATTGGATGTAACATTTAGGTTCATTTTCGTCCTCCCTAGTCATTATTCTGTCATCAATCCCTAGACTTATTCTAGTCAATTAGGTTTTTTAACCAATCTTGTGCATCCAATAAGTTCATTTGTGTCATTGGATGAACATTTAGGTCATTTTCGTCCTCCCTAGGCTTATTCTTGTCCAATTAGGGTTTTTAACCAATCTTGTGCATCCAATAAGTTCATTTGTGTCATTGGATGAACATTTAGGTCATTTTCGTCCTCCCTAGGCTTATTCTTGTCCAATTAGGGTTTTTAACCAATCTTGTGCATCCAATAAGTTCATGTTTGTGTCATTGGATGAACATTTAGGTCATTTCGTCCTCCCTAGGCTTTATTCTTGTCCAATTAGGTTTTTAACCAATCTTGTGCATCCAATAAGTTCATTTGTGTCATTGGATGAACATTTAGGTCATTTTCGTCCTCCTAGGCTTATTCTTGTCCAATTAGGGTTTTTAACCAATCTTGTGCATCCAATAAGTTCATTTGTGTCATTGGATGAACATTTAGGTCATTTTCGTCCTCCCTAGGCTTATTCTTGTCCAATTAGGGTCCAATTAGGTCATTTAACCAATCTTGTGTCATCCAATAGGGATTAACAATAGGTCATTCTTGTGTCATTGTTCATTTGAACATTTAGGTCATTTTCGTCCTTATTCTTGTCCAATTAGGTTTTTAACCAATCTTGTGCATCCAATGTTTTGTGTCATAACATTTAGGTCATTTGTAGGCTTATTCTTGTCCAATTAGGGTTTTTAACCAATCTTGTGCATCCAATAAGTCATTTGTGTGTCATTGGATGAACATTTAGGTCATTTCGTCCTCCCTAGGCTTATTCTTGTCCAATTAGGGTTTTTAACCAATCTTGTGCATCCAATAAGTTCATTTGTGTCATTGGATGAACATTTTAGGTCATTTTCGTCCTCCCTAGGCTTATTCTTGTCCAATTAGGGTTTTTAACCAATCTTGTGCATCCAATAAGTTCATTTGTGTCATTGGATGAACATTTAGGTCATTTTCGTCCTCCCTAGGCTTATTCTTGTCCAATTAGGGTTTTTAACCAATCTTGTGCATCCAATAAGTTCATTTGTGTCATTGGATTAACATTTAGGTCATTTTCGTCCTCCCTAGGCTTATTCTTGTCCAATTAGGGTTTTTAACCAATCTTGTGCATCCAATAAGTGTCATTTGTGTCATTGGATGAACATTTAGGTCATTTTCGTCCTCCCTAGGCTTATTCTTGTCCAATTAGGGTTTTTAACCAATCTTGTGCATCCAATAAGTCATTTGTGTCATTGGATGAACATTTAGGTCATTTTCGTCCTCCCTAGGCTTATTCTTGTCCAATTAGGTTTTTAACCAATCTTGTGCATCCAATAAGTTCATTTGTGTCATTGGATGAACATTTAGGTCATTTTCGTCCTCCTATCCCTAGGCTTATTCTTGTCCAATTAGGGTTTTTAACCAATCTTGTGCATCCAATAGTTCATTTTGTGTCATTGGATGAACATTTAGGTCATTTTCGTCCTCCCTAGGCTTATTCTTGTCAATTAGGGGTTTTTAACCAATCTTGTGCATCCAATAAGTTCATTTGTGTCATTGGATGAACATTTAGGTCATTTTCGTCCTCCCTAGGCTTATTCTTTGTCCAATTAGGGTTTTAACCAATCTTGTGCATCCAATAAGTTCATTTGTGTGATTGATGAACATTTAGGTCATTTTCGTCCTCCCTAGGCTTATTCTTGTCCAATTAGGGTTTTTAACCAATCTTGTGCATCAATAAGTTCATTTGTGTCATTGGATGAACATTTAGGTCATTTTCGTCCTCCCTAGGCTTATTCTTGTCCAATTAGGGTTTTTAACCAATCTTGTGCATCCAATAAGTTCATTTGTGTCATTGGATGAACATTTAGGTCATTTTCGTCCTCCCTAGGCTTTATTCTTGTCCAATTAGGGTTTTTAACCAATCTTGTGCATCCAATAAGTTCATTTGTGTCATTGGATGAACATTTAGGTCATTTTCGTCCTCCCTAGGCTTATCTTGTCCAATTAGGGTTTTTAACCAATCTTGTGCATCCAATAAGTTCATTTGTGTCATTGGATGAACATTTAGGTCATTTTCGTCCTCCCTAGGCTTATTCTTGTCCAATTAGGTTTTTAACCAATCTTGTGCATCCAATAAGTTCATTTGTGTCATTGGATGAACATTTAGTCATTTTCGTCCTCCCTAGGCTTATTCTTGTCCAATTAGGGGTTTTTAACCAATCTTGTGCATCCAATAAGTTCATTTGTGTCATTGGATTAACATTTAGGTCATTTTCGTCCTCCTAGGCTTATTCTTGTCCAATTAGGGTTTTTTAACCAATCTTGTGCATCCAATAAGTTCATTTGTGTCATTGGATAAACATTTAGGTCATTTTCGTCCTCCCTAGGCTTATTCTTGTCCAATTAGGTTTTTAACCAATCTTGTGCATCCAATAGTCATTTTTGTGTCATTGGATGAACATTTAGGTCATTTTCGTCCTCCCTAGGCTTATTCTTGTCCAATTAGGGTTTTTAACCAATCTTGTGCATCCAATAAGTTCATTTGTGTCATTGGATGAACATTTAGGTCATTTTCGTCCTCCCTAGGCTTATTCTTGTCCAATTAGGGTTTTTAACCAATCTTGTGCATCCAATAAGTTCATTTGTGTCATTGGATGAACATTTAGGTCATTTTCATTTAGGTCATTTCGTCCTCCCTAGGATGAACATTTTATTCTTGTCCAATTAGTCCAATTAGGGTTTTAACCAATCTTGTGCATCCAATAAGTTCATTTGTGTCATTGGATGAACATTTAGGTCATTTTCGTCCTCCTAGGCTTTATTCTTGTCCAATTAGGGTTTTTTAACCAATCTTGTGCATCCAATAAGTTCATTTGTGTCATTGGATGAACATTTAGGTCATTTTCGTCCTCCCTAGGCTTATTCTTGTCCAATTAGGGTTTTTTTAACCAATCTTGTGCATCCAATAAGTTCATTTGTGTCATTGGATGAACATTTAGGTCATTTTTTCGTCCTCCCTAGGCTTATTCTTGTCCAATTAGGGTTTTTAACCAATCTTGTGCATCCAATAAGTTCATTTGTGTCATTGGATTGAACATTTAGGTCATTTTCGTCCTCCCTAGGCTTATTTGTCCAATTAGGGTTTTTAACCAATCTTGTGTGCATCCAATAAGTTCATTTGTGTCATTGGATGAACATTTAGGTCATTTTCGTCCTCCCTAGGCTTTAGGCTTATTCTTGTCCAATTCCAATTAGGGTTTTTAACCAATCTTGTGCATCCAATAAGTTCATTTGTGTCATTGGATTAACATTTAGGTCATTTTCGTCCTCCCTAGGCTTATTCTTGTCCAATTAGGGTTTTTAACCAATCTTGTGCATCCAATAAGTTCATTTGTGTCATTGGATGAACATTTAGGTCATTTTCGTCCTCCTAGGCTTTCTAGGTCCAATTAGGGTTATTCTGTGCATCCAATTTTGTCATTGGGTTTTAGGTCATTTTCCCTCCCTAGGCTTTATTCTGTGCATAGGTTTTTAACCCATCTTGTGCATCCAATAGTTCATTTGTGTCATTGGATGAACATTTAGGGTCATTTTCGTCCTCCCTAGACTTATTCTTGTCCAATTAGGGTTTTTAACCAATCTTGTGCATCCAATAAGTCATTTGTGTCATTGGATGAACATTTAGTCATTTTCGTCTCCCTAGGCTTATTCTTGTCCAATTAGGGTTTTTAACCAATCTTGTGCATCCAATAAGTTCATTTGTGTCATTGGATGAACATTTAGGTCATTTTCGTCCTCCCCTAGGCTTATTCTTGTCCAATTAGGGTTTTTAACCAATCTTGTGCATCCAATAAGTTCATTTGTGTCATTGGGATGAACATTTAGGTCATTTTCGTCCTCCCTAGGCTTATTCTTGTCCAATTAGGGTTTTTAACCAATCTTGTGCATCCAATAAGTTCATTTGTGTCATTGGATGAACATTTAGGTCATTTTCGTCCTCCCTAGGCTTTATTCTTGTCCAATTAGGGTTTTTAACCAATCTTGTGCATCCAATAAGTTCATTTGTGTCATTGGATGAACATTTAGGTCATTTTCGTCCTCCCCTAGGCTTATTCTTGTCCAATTAGGTTTTTAACCAATCTTGTGCATCCAATAAGTTCATTTGTGTCATTGGATGAACATTTAGGTCATTTTCGTCCTCCCTAGGCTTATTCTTGTCCAATTAGGGTTTTTAACCAATCTTGTGCATCCAATATAAGTTCATTTGTGTCATTGGATGAACATTTAGGTCATTTTCGTCCTCCCTAGGCTTATTCTTGTCCAATTAGGGTTTTTAACCAATCTTGTGCATCCAATAAGTTCATTTGTGTCATTGGATTAACATTTAGGTCATTTTCGTCCTCCCTAGGCTTATTCTTGTCCAATTAGGGTTTTTAACCAATCTTGTGCATCCAATAGGTGTTCATTTGTGTCATTGGATGAACATTTAGGTCATTTTCGTCCTCCCTAGGCTTATTCTTGTCCAATTAGGGTTTTTAACCAATCTTGTGCATCCAATAAGTTCATTTGTGTCATTGGATGAACATTTAGGTCATTTTCGTCCTCCCTAGGCTTATTCTTGTCCAATTAGGGTTTTTAACCAATCTTGTGCATCCAATAAGTTCATTTGTGTCATTGGATGAACATTTAGGTCATTTTCGTCCTCCCTAGGCTTATTCTTGTCCAATTAGGGTTTTTAACCAATCTTGTGCATCCAATAAGTTCATTTGTGTCATTGGATGAACATTTAGGTCATCATTTTCGTCCTCCCTAGGCTTATTCTTGTCCAATTAGGGTTTTTAACCAATCTTGTGCATCCAATAAGTTCATTTGTGTCATTGGATGAACATTTAGGTCATTTTCGTCCTCCCTAGGCTTATTCTTGTCCAATTAGGGTTTTTAACCAATCTTGTGCATCCAATAAGTTCATTTGTGTCATTGGATGAAACATTTAGGTCATTTTCGTCCTCCCTAGGCTTATTCTTGTCCAATTTAGGGTTTTTAACCAATCTTGTGCATCCAATAAGTTCATTTGTGTCATTGGATGAACATTTAGGTCATTTTTCGTCCTCCCCCTAGGCTTATTCTTGTCCAATTAGGGTTTTTAACCAATCTTGTGCATCCAATAAGTTCATTTGTGTCATTGGATGAACATTTAGGTCATTTTTTCGTCCTCCCTAGGCTTATTCTTGTCCAATTAGGGTTTTTTTAACCAATCTTGTGCATCCAATAAGTTCATTTGTGTCATTGGATGAACATTTAGGTCATTTTCGTCCTCCCTAGGCTTATTCTTCTTGTCAATTAGGGTTTTTAACCAATCTTGTGCATCCAATAAGTTCATTTGTGTCATTGGATTAACATTTAGGTCATTTTCGTCCTCCCTAGGCTTATTCTTGTCCAATTAGGGTTTTTAACCAATCTTGTGCATCCAATAAGTTCATTTGTGTCATTGGATGAACATTTAGGTCATTTTCGTCCTCCCTAGGCTTATTCTTGTCCAATTAGGGTTTTTAACCAATCTTGTGCATCCAATAAGTTCATTTGTGTCATTGGATGAACATTTAGGTCATTTTCGTCCTCCCTAGGCTTATTCTTGTCCAATTAGGGTTTTTAACCAATCTTGTGCATCCAATAAGTTCATTTGTGTCATTGGATGAACATTTAGGTCATTTTCGTCCTCCCTAGGCTTATTCTTGTCCAATTAGGGTTTTTAACCAATCTTGTGCATCCAATAAGTTCATTTTTGTGTCATTGGATGAACATTTAGGTCATTTTCGTCCTCCTAGGCTTATTCTTGTCCAATTAGGGTTTTTAACCAATCTTGTGCATCCAATAAGTTCATTTGTGTCATTGGATGAACATTTAGGTCATTTTCGTCCTCCCTAGGCTTATTCTTGTCCAATTAGGGTTTTTAACCAATCTTGTGCATCCAATAAGTTCATTTGTGTCATTGGATGAACATTTAGGTCATTTTCGTCCTCCCTAGGCTTATTCTTGTCCAATTAGGGTTTTTAACCAATCTTGTGCATCCAATAAGTTCATTTGTGTCATTGGATGAACATTTAGGTCATTTTCGTCCTCCCTAGGCTTATTCTTGTCCAATTAGGTTTTTAACCAATCTTGTGCATCCAATAAGTTCATTTGTGTCATTGGATGAACATTTAGGTCATTTTTTTCGTCCTCCCTAGGCTTATTCTTGTCCAATTAGGGTTTTTTAACCAATCTTGTGCATCCAATAAGTTCATTTGTGTCATTGGATGAACATTTAGGTCATTTTCGTCCTCCCTAGGCTTATTCTTGTCCAATTAGGGTTTTTAACCAATCTTGTGCATCCAATAAGTTCATTTGTGTCATTGGATGAACATTTAGGTCATTTTCGTCCTCCCTAGGCTTATTCTTGTCCAATTAGGGTTTTTAACCAATCTTGTGCATCCAATAAGTTCATTTGTGTCATTGGATGAAACATTTAGGTCATTTTCGTCCTCCCTAGGCTTATTCTTGTCCAATTAGGGTTTTTAACCAATCTTGTGCATCCAATAAGTTCATTTGTGTCATTGGATGAACATTTAGGTCATTTTCGTCCTCCCTAGGCTTATTCTTGTCCAATTAGGGTTTTTAACCAATCTTGTGCATCCAATAAGTTCATTTGTGTCATTGGATGAACATTTAGGTCATTTTCGTCCTCCCTAGGCTTATTCTTGTCCAATTAGGGTTTTTTAACCAATCTTGTGCATCCAATAGTTCATTTGTGTCATTGGATGAACATTTAGGTCATTTTCGTCCTCCCTAGGCTTATTCTTGTCCAATTAGGGTTTTTAACAATCAATTGTGCATCCAATAAGTTCATTTGTGTCATTGGATGAACATTTAGGTCATTTTCGTCCTCCCTAGGCTTATTCTTGTCCAATTAGGGTTTTTTAACCAATCTTGTGCATCCAATAAGTTCATTTGTGTCATTGGATTAACATTTAGGTCATTTTCGTCCTCCCTAGGCTTATTCTTGTCCAATTAGGGTTTTTAACCAATCTTGTGCATCCAATAAGTTCATTTGTGTCATTGGATGAACATTTAGGTCATTTTCGTCCTCCCTAGGCTTATTCTTGTCCAATTAGGGTTTTTAACCAATCTTGTGCATCCAATAAGTTCATTTGTGTCATTGGATGAACATTTAGGTCATTTTCGTCCTCCCTAGGCTTATTCTTGTCCAATTAGGGTTTTTAACCAATCTTGTGCATCCAATAAGTGTGTTTGTGTCATTGGATGAACATTTAGGTCATTTTCGTCCTCCCTAGGCTTATTCTTGTCCAATTAGGGTTTTTAACCAATCTTGTGCATCCAATAAGTTCATTTGTGTCATTGGATGAACATTTAGGTCATTTTCGTCCTCCCTAGGCTTATTCTTGTCCAATTAGGGTTTTTAACCAATCTTGTGCATCCAATAAGTTCATTTGTGTCATTGGATGAACATTTAGGTCATTTTCGTCCTCCCTAGGCTTATTCTTGTCCAATTAGGGTTTTTAACCAATCTTGTGCATCCAATAAGTTCATTTGTGTCATTGGATGAACATTTAGGTCATTTTCGTCCTCCCTAGGCTTATTCTTGTCCAATTAGGGTTTTTAACCAATCTTGTGCATCCAATAAGTTCATTTGTGTCATTGGATAACATTTAGGTCATTTTCGTCCTCCCTAGGCTTATTCTTGTCCAATTAGGGTTTTTTAACCAATCTTGTGCATCCAATAAGTGTTCATTTGTGTCATTGGATGAACATTTAGGTCATTTTCGTCCTCCCTAGGCTTATTCTTGTCCAATTAGGGTTTTTAACCAATCTTGTGCATCCAATAAGTTCATTTGTGTCATTGGATGAACATTTAGGTCATTTTCGTCCTCCCTAGGCTTATTCTTGTCCAATTAGGGTTTTTAACCAATCTTGTGCATCCAATAAGTTCATTTGTGTCATTGGATGAACATTTAGGTCATTTTCGTCCTCCCTAGGCTTATTCTTGTCCAATTAGGGTTTTTAACCAATCTTGTGCATCCAATAAGTTCATTTGTGTCATTGGATGAACATTTAGGTCATTTTCGTCCTCCCTAGGCTTATTCTTGTCCAATTAGGGTTTTTAACCAATCTTGTGCATCCAATAAGTTCATTTGTGTCATTGGATTAACATTTAGGTCATTTTCGTCCTCCCTAGCTTTTATTCTTGTCCAATTAGGGTTTTTAACCAATCTTGTGCATCCAATAAGTTCATTTGTGTCATTGGATGAACATTTAGGTCATTTTCGTCCTCCCTAGGCTTATTCTTGTCCAATTAGGGTTTTTAACCAATCTTGTGCATCCAATAAGTTCATTTGTGTCATTGGATGAACATTTAGGTTTTTTTCGTCCTCCCTAGGCTTATTCTTGTCCAATTAGGTTTTTTTTAACCAATCTTGTGCATCCAATAAGTTCATTTGTGTCATTGGATGAACATTTAGGTCATTTTCGTCCTCCCTAGGCTTATTCTTGTCCAATTAGGGTTTTTAACCAATCTTGTGCATCCAATAAGTTCATTTGTGTCATTGGATGAACATTTAGGTCATTTTCGTCCTCCCTAGGCTTATTCTTGTCCAATTAGGGTTTTTAACCAATCTTGTGCATCCAATAATAGGTGTTCATTTGTGTCATTGGATGAACATTTAGGTCATTTTCGTCCTCCCTAGGCTTATTCTTGTCCAATTAGGGTTTTTAACCAATCTTGTGCATCCAATAAGTTCATTTGTGTCATTGGATGAACATTTAGGTCATTTTCGTCCTCCCTAGGCTTATTCTTGTCCAATTAGGGTTTTTTTTAACCAATCTTGTGTGCATCAATCCAATAAGTTCATTTGTGTCATTGGATTAACATTTAGGTCATTTTCGTCCTCCCTAGCTTATTCTTGTCCAATTAGGGTTTTTAACCAATCTTGTGCATCCAATAAGTTCATTTGTGTCATTGGATGAACATTTAGGTCATTTTTTCGTCCTCCCTAGCTTATTCTTGTCCAATTAGGGTTTTTAACCAATCTTGTGCATCCAATAAGTTCATTTGTGTCATTGGATGAACATTTAGGTCATTTTCGTCCTCCCTAGGCTTATTCTTGTCCAATTAGGGTTTTTAACCAATCTTGTGCATCCAATAAGTTCATTTGTGTCATTGGATGAACATTTAGGTCATTTTCGTCCTCCCTAGGCTTATTCTTGTCCAATTAGGGTTTTTAACCAATCTTGTGCATCCAATAGTTCATTTGTGTCATTGGATGAACATTTAGGTCATTTTCGTCCTCCCTAGGCTTATTCTTGTCCAATTAGGGTTTTTAACCAATCTTGTGCATCCAAAGTTCATTTGTGTCATTGGATGAACATTTAGGTCATTTTTTTCGTCCTCCCTAGGCTTATTCTTGTCCAATTAGGGTTTTTAACCAATCTTGTGCATCCAATAAGTTCATTTGTGTCATTGGATGAACATTTAGGTCATTTTCGTCCTCCCTAGGCTTATTCTTGTCCAATTAGGGTTTTTAACCAATCTTGTGCATCCAATAGTTCATTTGTGTCATTGGATGAACATTTAGGTCATTTTCGTCCTCCCTAGGCTTATTCTTGTCCAATTAGGGTTTTTAAACCAATCTTGTGCATCCAATAAGTTCATTTGTGTCATTTGGATGAACATTTAGGTCATTTTTTCGTCCTCCCTAGGCTTATTCTGTCCAATTAGGGTTTTTAACCAATCTTGTGCATCCAATAAGTTCATTTGTGTCATTGGATGAACATTTAGGTCATTTTCGTCCTCCCTAGGCTTATTCTTGTCCAATTAGGGTTTTTAACAATCTTGTGCATCCAATAAGTTCATTTGTGTCATTGGATGAACATTTAGGTCATTTTCGTCCTCCCTAGGCTTATTCTTGTCCAATTAGGGTTTTTTAACCAATCTTGTGCATCCAATAAGTTCATTTGTGTCATTGGATGAACATTTAGGTCATTTTCGTCCTCCCTAGGCTTATTCTTGTCCAATTTAGGGTTTTTAACCAATCTTGTGCATCCAATAAGTTCATTTGTGTCATTGGATGAACATTTAGGTCATTTTCGTCCTCCCTAGGCTTATATTCTGTCCAATTAGGGTTTTTAACCAATCTTGTGCATCCAATAAGTTCATTTGTGTCATTGGATGAACATTTAGGTCATTTTTTTCGTCCTCCCTAGCTTATTCTTGTCCAATTAGGGTTTTTAACCAATCTTGTGCATCCAATAAGTTCATTTGTGTCATTGGATGAACATTTAGGTCATTTTCGTCCTCCCTAGGCTTATTCTTGTCCAATTAGGGTTTTTAACCAATCTTGTGCATCCAATAAGTTCATTTGTGTCATTGGATTAACATTTAGGTCATTTTCGTCCTCCCTAGCTTATTCTTGTCCAATTAGGGTTTTTAACCAATCTTGTGCATCAATATAGGTCATTTGTGTCATTGGATGAACATTTAGGTCATTTTCGTCCTCCCTAGGCTTATTCTTGTCCAATTAGGGTTTTTAACCAATCTTGTGCATCCAATAAGTTCATTTGTGTCATTGGATTAAACATTTAGGTCATTTTCGTCCTCCCTAGGCTTATTCTTGTCCAATTAGGGTTTTTAACCAATCTTGTGCATCCAATAAGTTCATTTGTGTCATTGGATGAAACATTTAGGTCATTTTCGTCCTCCCTAGGCTTATTCTTGTCCAATTAGGGTTTTTAACCAATCTTGTGCATCCAATAAGTTCATTTGTGTCATTGGATGAACATTTAGGTCATTTTCGTCCTCCCTAGGCTTATTCTTGTCCAATTAGGGTTTTTTTTAACCAATCTTGTGCATCCAATAAGTTCATTTGTGTCATTGGATGAACATTTAGGTCATTTTCGTCCTCCCCTAGGCTTATTCTTGTCCAATTTAGGTTTTTTTAACCAATCTTGTGCATCCAATAAGTTCATTTGTGTCATTGGATTGAACATTTAGGTCATTTTCGTCCTCCCTAGGCTTATTCTTGTCCAATTAGGGTTTTTAACCAATCTTGTGCATCCAATAAGTTCATTTGTGTCATTGGATTAACATTTAGGTCATTTTCGTCCTCCCTAGGCTTATTCTTGTCCAATTAGGGTTTTTTAACCAATCTTGTGCATCCAATAAGTTCATTTGTGTCATTGGATGAACATTTAGGTCATTTTCGTCCTCCCTAGGCTTATTCTTGTCCAATTAGGGTTTTTAACCAATCTTGTGCATCCAATAAGTTCATTTGTGTCATTGGATGAACATTTAGGTCATTTTCGTCCTCCCTAGGCTTATTCTTGTCCAATTAGGGTTTTTAACCAATCTTGTGCATCCAATAAGTTCATTTGTGTCATTGGATGAACATTTAGGTCATTTTCGTCCTCCCTAGGCTTATTCTTGTCCAATTAGGGTTTTTAACCAATCTTGTGCATCCAATAAGTTCATTTGTGTCATGGATGAACATTTAGGTCATTTTCGTCCTCCCTAGCTTATTCTTGTCCAATTAGGGTTTTTTAACCAATCTTGTGCATCCAATAGTTCATTTGTGTCATTGGATGAACATTTAGGTCATTTTCGTCCTCCCTAGGCTTATTCTTGTCCAATTAGGGTTTTTAACCAATCTTGTGCATCCAATAAGTTCATTTGTGTCATTGGATGAACATTTAGGTCATTTTCGTCCTCCCTAGGCTTATTCTTGTCCAATTAGGGTTTTTAACCAATCTTGTGCATCCAATAGTTCATTTGTGTCATTGGATGAACATTTAGGTCATTTTCGTCCTCCCTAGGCTTATTCTTGTCCAATTAGGGTTTTTAACCAATCTTGTGCATCCAATAAGTTCATTTGTGTCATTGGATGAACATTTAGGTCATTTTCGTCCTCCCTAGGCTTATTCTTGTCCAATTAGGGTTTTTAACCAATCTTGTGCATCCAATAAGTTCATTTGTGTCATTGGATGAACATTTAGGTCATTTTCGTCCTCCCTAGGCTTATTCTTGTCCAATTAGGGTTTTTAACCAATCTTGTGCATCCAATAAGTTCATTTGTGTCATTGGATGAACATTTAGGTCATTTTCGTCCTCCCTAGCTTTATTCTGTCCAATTAGGGTTTTTAACCAATCTTGTGCATCCAATAAGTTCATTTGTGTCATTGGATGAACATTTAGGTCATTTTCGTCCTCCCTAGGCTTATTCTTGTCCAATTAGGGTTTTTAACCAATCTTGTGCATCCAATAAGTTCATTTGTGTCATTGGATGAACATTTAGGTCATTTTCGTCCTCCCTAGGCTTATTCTTGTCCAATTAGGGTTTTTAACCAATCTTGTGCATCCAATAAGTTCATTTTGTCATTGGATTAACATTTAGGTCATTTTCGTCCTCCCTAGGCTTATTCTTGTCCAATTAGGGTTTTTAACCAATCTTGTGCATCCAATAAGTTCATTTGTGTCATTGGATTAACATTTAGGTCATTTTCGTCCTCCCTAGGCTTATTCTTGTCCAATTAGGTTTTTAACCAATCTTGTGCATCCAATAAGTTCATTTGTGTCATTGGATGAACATTTAGGTCATTTTCGTCCTCCCTAGGCTTATTCTTGTCCAATTAGGGTTTTTAACCAATCTTGTGCATCCAATAAGTTCATTTGTGTCATTGGATGAACATTTAGGTCATTTTCGTCCTCCCTAGGCTTATTCTTGTCCAATTAGGGTTTTTAACCAATCTTGTGCATCCAATAAGTTCATTTGTGTCATTGGATGAACATTTAGGTCATTGTGTCCTCCCTAGGCTTATTCTTGTCCAATTAGGGTTTTTAACCAATCTTGTGCATCCAATATGTTCATTTGTGTCATTGGATGAACATTTAGGTCATTTTTCGTCTCCCTAGGCTTATTCTTGTCCAATTTAGGTTTTTAACCAATCTTGTGCATCCAATAAGTTCATTTGTGTCATTGGATGAACATTTAGGTCATTTTCGTCCTCCCTAGGCTTATTCTTGTCCAATTAGGGTTTTTAACCAATCTTGTGCATCCAATAAGTTCATTTGTGTCATTGGATGAACATTTAGGTCATTTTCGTCCTCCCTAGGCTTATTCTTGTCCAATTAGGGTTTTTAACCAATCTTGTGCATCCAATAAGTTCATTTGTGTCATGGGATGAACATTTAGGTCATTTTCGTCTCCCTAGGCTTATTCTTGTCCAATTAGGGTTTTTAACCAATCTTGTGCATCCAATAAGTTCATTTGTGTCATTGGATGAACATTTAGGTCATTTTCGTCCTCCCTAGGCTTATTCTTGTCCAATTAGGGTTTTTAACCAATCTTGTGCATCCAATAAGTTCATTTGTGTCATTGGATAACATTTAGGTCATTTTCGTCCTCCCTAGGCTTATTCTTGTCCAATTAGGGTTTTTTAACCAATCTTGTGCATCCAATCATTGTCATTGGATTGTCATAGGTCATTTTTAACATTTAGGTCATTTTCGTCCTCCCTAGGCTTATTCTTGTCCAATTAGGGTTTTTAACCAATCTTGTGCATCCAAAGTTCATTTGTGTCATTGGATGAACATTTAGGTCATTTTCGTCCTCCCTAGCTTATTCTTGTCCAATTAGGGTTTTTAACCAATCTTGTGCATCCAATAAGTTCATTTGTGTCATTGGATAAACATTTAGGTCATTTTCGTCCTCCCTAGGCTTATTCTTGTCCAATTAGGGTTTTTAACCAATCTTGTGCATCCAATAGTTCATTTGTGTCATTGGATTAACATTTAGGTCATTTTCGTCCTCCCTAGGCTTATTCTTGTCCAATTAGGTTTTTTTAACCAATCTTGTGCATCCAATAAGTCATTTGTGTCATTGGATGAACATTTAGGTCATTTTCGTCCCTCCCTAGCTTATTCTTGTCCAATTAGGGTTTTTAACCAATCTTGTGCATCCAATAAGTTCATTTGTGTCATTGGATGAACATTTAGGTATTTTCGTCCTCCCTAGGCTTATTCTTGTCCAATTAGGGTTTTTAACCAATCTTGTGCATCCAATAAGTTCATTTGTGTCATTGGATGAACATTTAGGTCATTTTCGTCCTCCCTAGGCTTATTCTTGTCCAATTAGGGTTTTTAACCAATCTTGTGCATGTCATATAGTTCATTTGTGTCATTGGATGAACATTTAGGTCATTTTCGTCCTCCCTAGCTTATTATTTGTCCAATTAGGGTTTTTAACCAATCTTGTGCATCCAATAAGTTCATTTGTGTCATTGGATGAACATTTAGGTCATTTTCGTCCTCCCTAGGCTTATTCTTGTCCAATTAGGGTTTTTTAACCAATCTTGTGCATCCAATAAGTTCATTTGTGTCATTGGATGAACATTTAGGTCATTTTCGTCCTCCCTAGGCTTATTCTTGTCCAATTAGGGTTTTTAACCAATCTTGTGCATCAATAGGTGTTCATTTGTGTCATTGGATGAACATTTAGGTCATTTTCGTCCTCCCCTAGGGCTTATTCTTGTCCAATTAGGGTTTTTAACCAATCTTGTGCATCCAATAAGTTCATTTGTGTCATTGGATGAACATTTAGGTCATTTTCGTCCTCCCTAGGCTTATTCTTGTTAATCCAGTTCATTTTCGTCAATTGGATCCTTAGGTGCAATTCATTGCATCCAATTAGGGTTTTTAACCATCTTGTGTCATAAGTTCATTTGTGTCAACATTTAGGTCATTTTCGTCCTCCCTAGGCTTATTCTGTCCAATTAGGGTTTTTAACCAATCTTGTGCATCCCAATCATTTGTGTCATTGGATTAACATTTAGGTCATTTTCGTCTCCCTAGGCTTATTCTTGTCCAATTAGGGTTTTTAACCAATCTTGTGCATCCAATAAGTTCATTTGTGTCATTGGATAACATTTAGGTCATTTTCGTCCTCCCTAGGCTTATTCTTGTCCAATTAGGGTTTTTAACCAATCTTGTGCATCCAATAAGTTCATTTGTGTCATTGGATTAACATTTAGGTCATTTTCGTCCTCCCTAGGCTTATTCTGTCCAATTAGGGTTTTTAACCAATCTTGTGCATCCAATAAGTTCATTTGTGTCATTGGATGAACATTTAGGTCATTTTCGTCCTCCCTAGCTTATTCTTGTCCAATTAGGGTTTTAACCAATCTTGTGTGCATGCATAAATAAGTTCATTTGTGTCATTGGATGAACATTTAGGTCATTTTCGTCCTCCCTAGCTTATTCTTGTCCAATTAGGGTTTTTAACCAATCTTGTGCATCCAATAAGTTCATTTGTGTCATTGGATGAACATTTAGGTCATTTTCGTCCTCCCTAGGCTTATTCTTGTCCAATTAGGGTTTTTAACCAATCTTGTGCATCCAATAAGTTCATTTGTGTCATTGGATGAACACATTTAGGTCATTTTCGTCCTCCCTAGGCTTATTCTTGTCCAATTAGGGTTTTTAACCAATCTTGTGCATCCAATAAGTTCATTTGTGTCATTGGATGAACATTTAGGTCATTTTCGTCCTCCCTAGGCTTATTCTTGTCCAATTAGGGTTTTTAACCAATCTTGTGCATCCAATAAGTTCATTTGTGTCATTGGATGAACATTTAGGTCATTTTCGTCCTCCCTAGGCTTATTCTTGTCCAATTAGGGTTTTTAACCAATCTTGTGTGTGCATCCAATAAGTTCATTTGTGTCATTGGATGAACATTTAGGTCATTTTCGTCCTCCCTAGGCTTATTCTTGTCCAATTAGGGTTTTTAACCAATCTTGTGCATCCAATAAGTTCATTTGTGTCATTGGATGAACATTTAGGTCATTTTCGTCCTCCCTAGGCTTATTCTTGTCCAATTAGGGTTTTTAACCAATCTTGTGCATCCAATAAGTTCATTTGTGTCATTGGATGAACATTTAGGTCATTTTCGTCCTCCCTAGGCTTATTCTTGTCCAATTAGGGTTTTTAACCAATCTTGTGCATCCAATAAGTTGTTTTTGTGTCATTGGATGAACATTTAGGTCATTTTCGTCCTCCCTAGGCTTATTCTTGTCCAAATTAGGGTTTTTAACCAATCTTGTGCATCCAATAAGTTCATTTGTGTCATTGGATGAACATTTAGGTCATTTTCGTCCTCCCTAGGCTTATTCTTCTTGTGTCCATTTAGGGTTTTAACCAATCTTGTGCATCCAATAGTTCATTTGTGTCATTGGATGAACATTTAGGTCATTTTCGTCCTCCCTAGGCTTATTCTTGTCCAATTAGGGTTTTTAACCAATCTTGTGCATCCAATAAGTTCATTTGTGTCATTGGATGAACATTTAGGTCATTTTCGTCTCCCTAGGCTTATTCTTGTCCAATTAGGGTTTTTAACCAATCTTGTGCATCCAATAAGTTCATTTGTGTCATTGGATGAACATTTAGGTCATTTTCGTCCTCCCTAGGCTTTATTCTTGTCCAATTAGGGTTTTTAACCAATCTTGTGCATCCAATAAGTTCATTTGTGTCATTGGATGAACATTTAGGTCATTTTCGTCCTCCCTAGGCTTATTCTTGTCCAATTAGGGTTTTTAACCAATCTTGTGCATCCAATAAGTTCATTTGTGTCATTGGATGAACATTTAGGTCATTTTTTCGTCCTCCCTAGGCTTATTCTTGTCCAATTAGGGTTTTTAACCAATCTTGTGCATCCAATAAGTTCATTTGTGTCATTGGATGAACATTTAGGTCATTTTCGTCCTCCCTAGGCTTATTCTTGTCCAATTAGGGTTTTTAACCAATCTTGTGCATCCAATAAGTTCATTTGTGTCATTGGATGAACATTTAGGTCATTTTCGTCCTCCCTAGGCTTATTCTTGTCCAATTAGGGTTTTTAACCAATCTTGTGCATCCAATAGTTCATTTGTGTCATTGGATTAACATTTAGGTCATTTTCGTCCTCCCTAGGCTTATTCTTGTCCAATTAGGGTTTTTAACCAATCTTGTGCATCCAATAAGTTCATTTGTGTCATTGGATGAACATTTAGGTCATTTTCGTCCTCCCTAGCTTATTCTTGTCCAATTAGGGTTTTTAACCAATCTTGTGCATCCAATAAGTTCATTTGTGTCATTGGATGAACATTTAGGTCATTTTTTCGATAACATTTTAGCTTATTCTTGTCCAATTAGGGACCAAACATGTGCATCCAATAAGTTCATTTGTGTCATTGGATTAACATTTAGGTCATTTTCGTCCTCCCTAGGCTTATTCTTGTCCAATTAGGGTTTTTAACCAATCTTGTGCATCCAATAAGTTCATTTGTGTCATTGGATGAACATTTAGGTCATTTTCGTCCTCCCTAGGCTTATTCTTGTCCAATTAGGGTTTTTAACCAATCTTGTGCATCCAATAAGTTCATTTGTGTCATTGGATGAACATTTAGGTCATTTTCGTCCTCCTCCTAGGCTTATTCTTGTCCAATTAGGGTTTTTAACCAATCTTGTGCATCCAATAAGTTCATTTGTGTCATTGGATGAACATTTAGGTCATTTTCGTCCTCCCTAGCTTATTCTTGTCCAATTAGGGTTTTTAACCAATCTTGTGCATCCAATAAGTTCATTTGTGTCATTGGATGAACATTTAGGTCATTTTCGTCCTCCCTAGGCTTTATCTTGTCCAATTAGGGTTTTTAACCAATCTTGTGCATCCAATAAGTTCATTTGTGTCATTGGATGAACATTTAGGTCATTTTCGTCCTTTTCGTCCAATTAGGTCATTTTAACCAGGTTTGTGTCCAATTAGGGTTTTAAACCAATCTTGTGCATGCAATCTGTGCATCCAATAAGTTTGTCATTGGATGAACATTTAGGTCATTTTTCGTCCTCCTAGGCTTATCTTGTCCAATTAGGGTTTTTAACCAATCTTGTGCATCCAATAAGTTCATTTGTGTCATTGGATTAACATTTAGGTCATTTTCGTCCTCCCTAGGCTTATTCTTGTCCAATTAGGGTTTTTAACCAATCTTGTGCATCCAATAAGTTCATTTGTGTCATTGGATTAACATTTAGGTCATTTTCGTCTCCTCCTAGGCTTATTCTTGTCAATTAGGGTTTTTAACCAATCTTGTGCATCCAATTAGTTCATTTGTAACCATTTAGGTCATTTTCGTCCTCCCTAGGCTTATTCTTGTCCAATTAGGGTTTTTAACCAATCTTGTGCATCATAAGTTCATTTGTGTCATTGGATGAACATTTTAGTCATTTTCGTCCTCCCTAGGCTTATTCTTGTCCAATTAGGGTTTTTAACCAATCTTGTGCATCCAATAAGTTCATTTGTGTCATTGGATTAACATTTAGGTCATTTTCGTCCTCCCTAGGCTTTATTCTTGTCCAATTAGGGTTTTTAACCAATCTTGTGCATCAATAAGTTCATTTGTGTCATTGGATAACCAGGTCATTTTCGTCCTCCCTCCCTATAGCATATTAGTGTCTAGTCCAATTAGGGTTTTTAACCAATCTTGTGCATCCAATAAGTTCATTTGTGTCATTGGATGAACATTTAGGTCATTTTCGTCCTCCCTAGGCTTTATTCTTGTCCAATTAGGGTTTTTAACCAATCTTGTGCATCCAATAAGTTCATTTGTGTCATTGGATGAACATTTAGGTCATTTTCGTCCTCCCTAGGCTTATTCTTGTCCAATTAGGGTTTTTAACCAATCTTGTGCATCCAATAAGTTCATTTGTGTCATTGGATGAACATTTAGGTCATTTTCGTCCTCCCTAGGCTTATTCTTGTCCAATTAGGGTTTTTAACCAATCTTGTGCATCCAATAAGTTCATTTGTGTCATTGGATGAACATTTAGGTCATTTTCGTCCTCCCTAGGCTTATTCTTGTCCAATTAGGGTTTTTAACCAATCTTGTGCATCCAATAAGTTCATTTGTGTCATTGGATGAACATTTAGGTCATTTTTTTCGTCCTCCCTAGGCTTATTCTTGTCCAATTAGGGTTTTTAACCAATCTTGTGCATCCAATAAGTTCATTTGTGTCATTGGATGAACATTTAGGTCATTTTCGTCCTCCCTAGGCTTATTCTTGTCCAATTAGGGTTTTTAACCAATCTTGTGCATCCAATAAGTTCATTTGTGTCATTGGATGAACATTTAGGTCATTTTCGTCCTCCCTAGGCTTATTCTTGTCCAATTAGGGTTTTTAACCAATCTTGTGCATCCAATAAGTTCATTTGTGTCATTGGATTAACATTTAGGTCATTTTCGTCCTCCCTAGGCTTATTCTTGTCCAATTAGGGTTTTTAACCAATCTTGTGCATCCAATAAGTTCATTTGTGTCATTGGATTAACATTTAGGTCATTTTCGTCCTCCCTAGGCTTATTCTTGTCCAATTAGGGTTTTTAACCAATCTTGTGCATCCAATAAGTTCATTTGTGTCATTGGATTAACATTTAGGTCATTTTCGTCCTCCCTAGGCTTATTCTTGTCCAATTAGGGTTTTTAACCAATCTTGTGCATCCAATAAGTTGTTTTGTGTCATTGGATGAACATTTAGGTCATTTTCGTCCTCCCTAGGCTTATTCTTGTCCAATTAGGGTTTTTAACCAATCTTGTGCATCCAATAAGTTCATTTGTGTCATGGATTAACATTTAGGTCATTTTCGTCCTCCCTAGGCTTATTTCTGTCCAATTAGGGTTTTTTAACCAATCTTGTGCATCCAATAAGTTCATTTGTGTCATTGGATTAACATTTAGGTCATTTTCGTCCTCCCTAGGCTTATTCTGTCCAATTAGGGTTTTTAACCAATCTTGTGCATCCAATAAGTTCATTTGTGTCATTGGATGAACATTTAGGTCATTTTCGTCCTCCCTAGGACTTATTCTTGTCCAATTAGGGTTTTTAACCAATCTTGTGCATCCAATAAGTTCATTTGTGTCATTGGATTAACATTTAGGTCATTTTCGTCCTCCCTAGGCTTATTCTTGTCCAATTAGGGTTTTTAACCAATCTTGTGCATCCAATAAGTTCATTTGTGTCATTGGATGAACATTTAGGTCATTTTCGTCCTCCCTAGGCTTATTCTTGTCCAATTAGGGTTTTTAACCAATCTTGTGCATCCAATAAGTTCATTTGTGTCATTGGATGAACATTTAGGTCATTTTCGTCCTCCCTCCTAGGCTTATTCTTGTCCAATTTAGGGTTTTTAACCAATCTTGTGCATCCAATAAGTTCATTTGTGTCATTGGATGAACATTTAGGTCATTTTCGTCCTCCCTAGGCTTATTCTTGTCCAATTAGGGTTTTTTAACCAATCTTGTGCATCCAATAAGTTCATTTGTGTCATTGGATGAACATTTAGGTCATTTTCGTCCTCCCTAGACTTATTCTTGTCCAATTAGGGTTTTTAACCAATCTTGTGCATCCAATAGGTGTCATTTGTGTCATTGGATGAACATTTAGGTGATTTTCGTCCTCCCTAGACTTATTCTTGTCCAATTAAGGTTTTTAACCAAATCTTGTGCATGCAATAAGTTCATTTGTGTCATTGAATTAACTTTAGGTCATTTTCATCCTCCATAGGCTTATTCTATGTTCAACTAGAGTTTTTAACCAATCTTGTTCATCCAATA
>PGTU02017249.1:0-18211 GCA_002896215.2 Cicer echinospermum | reverse complement strand
CCTTATAACGTGATGCGCAAACGTTATATGACCTACTACAGCGCTTGTTTTACAGCGCTTTGCATCAAAAGCGCTGTAATAGGTTCTGTTACATGCGAGCCAATTTTCAAGTTGTTGCGCAAAGACCAAAAGGTTGAATGGAATGATAATTGTCAAAAAGCTTTCGAAAAGATTAAACAGTACTTGTCAAAACCTCCAATCTTAGTGCCTCCTGTTCCTGGGAAATCTCTTATTATGTATCTGACAGTACTTGAAGATTCAATGGGTTGTGTATTGGGGCAACATGATGAATCTGGTAAGAAAGAACATGCTATTTATTATTTGAGCAAAAAGTTCACCAGCTGTGAAACGAGGTATTCACTACTTGAACGAACATGTTGCGCATTAGCATGGGCTGCTCGTCGGTTAAGGCAATACATGTTATGTCATACAACTTGGTTGGTGTCTAAAATGGACCCAATTAAGTATATCTTTGAGAAACCTGGTCTTATTGGAAGGATTGCCCGTTGGCAGATGTTGTTATCAGAATACGATTTGGTATACGTTATACAAAAAGCTATAAAAGGAAGTACCCTAGCAGAGTATTTGGCCCAACAACCTGTAGAAGATTATCAATCAATGCAGTGTGAATTCCCCGATGAAGGCATCATGACTTTATTTGAAGAGAATGAATCACCTGATAAAGAAAAATGGATGTTGGTGTTTGATGGTGCTTCTAACGCGTTAGGTCATGGAATTGGGGCAATTTTGATTTCTCCAGAGAACCAGTTCACTCCATTTACGGCTAGATTGTGTTTTGATTGCACAAACAATATTGCAGAATATGAAGCATGTGTCATGGGCATTAAAGCAGCCATTGAGTCAAAGATAAAAGTTCTTGAGGTATATGGAGACTCATCTTTAGTTATCCATCAAACAAAAGGAGAGTGGGAAACTCGAGATTCCAAATTGGTTCCGTATCATACACATATCAAAGAATTGGTAGAAAACTTCGAGCATATCAACTTTTGTACCTATTCCTCGAAAGAAACCAACTGGCTGATTACCTTGGCCACATTATCATCAATGTTCAAAATAAGCGTCGGTCAGGATGTGCCGGTCATAAAAATTCAACAAAGAGGATAAGCCAGCATATATGCTTTATCGATAGAAGAAGAACTGATAAGAAACCATGGTTTTATGATATCAAAATCCTATGTTAAGATAGAGGAATATCATCAAGTATTTCAGAGAACGACAGAGGGTTTGAGGAGACTCTCAATGAAACTTCTTCTAAATGGTGATGGCCTTTAACAAGAGAAATCATGATATAGTTCTCCTCAGAATGTGTGGATCAGCTGAAGCAAGAGAAAATTATTCAAGAGGTTCATGAAGGTTCTTTTGGAACTCATGCAAATGGACACGCAATGGCAAGAAAAATCTTGAGGGCTGGCTACTATTGGTTGACCATGGAATCCGACTGTTTTAGTCACGTAAAGAAATGTCACAAATGTCAAATATATGCTGATCGAGTACATGTACCACCCACCTCTTTGAATGTTTTAACATCACCATGGCCGTTTTCAATGTGGGGGATGGATGTTATTGGACTCATCGAGCCAAAAGCTTCTAATGATCATCGGTTTATCTTGGTAGCTATTGATTACTTCACAAAATGGGTTGAAGCCGCTTCTTATGCCAATGTGACGAGAAGTGTGGTTGTCAAATTCATCAAAAGAGAATTGATTTGTCGATATGGCTTACCAAACAAGATAATCACTGATAACGCGACTAATTTGAATAACAAAATGATGAAAGAGTTGTGTGATAGTTTCAAAATTCAGCACCATAATTCTTCGCCATATCGTCCGAAAATGAATGGAGCCGTAGAAGCAGCAAATAAGAATATCAAGAAGATCATACAAAAGATGGTGGAGACATATAAGGATTGGCATGAAATGCTTCCCTTTGCATTACATGGCTATAGAACCTCTGTTCGTACCTCAACAGGGGCAACTCCTTTCTCATTGGTGTATGGAATGGAAGCGGTACTTCCCATTGAAGTTGAAATTCCCTCAATCAGAGTCTTGATGGAAACAAAACTGGAAGAGGCAGAGTGGGTTCAATCACGATTTGACCAATTAAATCTCATGGAAGAAAAAAGAATGATAGCTCTATGTCACGGCCAGCTATATCAAAAAAGACTTAAAAAGGCATACGAGAAAAAAGTCCGTCCTCGAGAGTTTCAAGAAGGGGACTTGGTGTTAAAGAAAATATTGCCCATAAAAAAAGATTTTCGTGGAAAGTGGACCCCGAATTACGAAGGACCATATGTTGTGAAAAAAGTTTTTTCTGGAGGAGCTCTAATACTCATAGAAATGGATGGAGATGACCTTCCACTTCCAGTAAATTCAGATGCAGTCAAAAAATATTATGCTTAAAAACGGTGATGAGCTCGCTAGGTTGAAAACCTGAAAAGGCGACCTAGGCAAAAACTAGAGCATCCCGATGGATTGAAAACTCGAAAGAGCAGTCCATGCAAAAGTTAGGGATAAGTGCTTCAGATTGGGGCAATTATTATTCTTGGAAGCTGATTATTAGGATTCCTAAATTACGAGAATGACTAGCGTTTGTTATGTCTCCACCTAAAATTAAACATACCCATCCCCACATTGTAACCTCTACCTCAATTGTTTTTGCTTTCATTGTAACGAATGTACATTTTCCAATATTGTCATTCAATGTTGGACGTTACACTCTTTATATACCAATCCAGATTCATTATTGATTTCTATTGTTTCAAAGTTTTGTTTTATGATAATAAATGTTGGAATTTGAAATATGTGAAAATATAAAAATATTTTAAATATTTTGACATTTGAAAAATATATACACGGGAACTCGTTTGATTCTCTAGATATATGAGTGTGTGAAAAATAATAAGAAGGGTAATCATTTTAAACAACAGATTTTGCTTCGCCTCGAAAAAGCGGTCACACGAGACATATTGGAGTCGTCAGGCAAAAAAAAATGGTTGTTATCTTCTGAATCTTGGGACGAAAAAGAGCATAAGGATCGGGGAATCAAAGAAAAGAACAAAAATTTATCTATAATGCATGACACATAAACCTTACATAATTTACTCATACTCACATGATCCATGCATCTTCATTGACACTTTACCTATACTCAATGCATTACACACGCCTGAATCATTCATACCTTATCGTTTGAATTGCAAGTATCATATACTTATCCTCTTTATCTACCTTCAAGATTGGACCAATTACGATCTACGCATCGGTAAACAATCCGAAGACGATCACTTTCATTTCTATAGATCTACGCATCGGTAACCAATCCGAAGACGATCGTTCTTTATTTCTTACGATCGGTAAACAAACTGAAGACAATCATTTTCATTTCTATAGATCTATGCATCGGTAACCAATCCGAAGACGATCATTTTTAATTTCTATAGATCTACACATCGGTAACCAATCCGAAGACGATCATTTTTAATTTCTATAGATCTACGCATCGGTAACCAATCCGAAGACGATCATTCTTTCTATAGATCTACGCATCGGGAACCAATCCGAAGACGATCATTTTTTCTATAGATCGACGCATCGGTAACCAATCCGAAGACGATCATTTTTAATTTCTATAGATCCACGCATCGGTAACCAATCCGAAGACGATCATTTTTAATAGATCTACGCATCGGTAACCAATCCGAAGACGATCATTTTTAATTTCTATAGATCCATCGGTAACCAATCCGAAGACGATCATTTTTATTTCTATAGATCTATGCATCGGTAACCAATCCGAAGACGATCACCTTCATTTCTGTCAATCTACGCATCGGTAACCAACCCGAAGACGATCATCTTTATTTCTGTCAATCTACGCATCGATAATTAATCCGAAGACGATTTTTCTGCATATCTAAAAAATTTTGCATCATTCTCACTTTAACATTTCAAATGCACTTTAACACATGTGTTTGTTATTGGACAAAATTTAGGTCCTTATATTTACTTATCTTTTACCTGATAACATGAAAACGAATACCATTTTGTTATTCATATTTTCATATTTTTCAAGTAAAATATAATTAAATAGGGGCAGCTGTAGTACCCTAATTTTGTCCATTTTGAAAACAAATATAAAAAAGGAAATGTGTATTTAAAAAAGGAAATAAAATAATTACAATAAATAATTTCATTATGTATTATAAGTTTACAATTTCAAATCTATTTAGAATGTTAAAACCAAATCAAATTACAAACTAAAATAAAGGCAAAATTAAATTACAATAAGATTTAAACCAAACTAAATTAAATTACAATAATTTTTTTTAATTTGTTGCTGTTGTTGCCTCTCTGCCTCTCTGTTTCTGATGCAGTGTTTGGCTCTATTGTGTTGCTGCCTTTCTGTTTCAAATGTAGTTGTCATTGACCTTTGCTTTGTAACTGAATTGAGAAACATAAAAACATAATTTTTTTAAATCAGTCTTGGTATACATTGTGCAGAACAAAGAGACAACTTTTAGAGTTTAAAAAAAAGAAACTAAAAGACAAATTAAAGCTCAGCAACAGAACTGATCAAAACAGATAAGTCAAAACCATGAATACATCAGGGATGCAGAAAAAAACGCAGATGATGAGCAAGGCAATCAAAACATTAAACAGGAAATAGATAGAGAAGGACCAAGGCAGACAAAGAAAGCAACTGAACACATAAAAAACTCTATAAATATACCCTATAAAATTTCAAAAAGGGATCTGAGATTAATACCACTAAAAAACGCATAGAAAGAAGAAGACAAGTAAGAAATCACCAGAGGGGCATCAATAACAAACAGCAAATAACAATCGAACAGGTATATTTTTTATATACCATAAATTTGTTTCTTGATCTTCACTTTTTTTTGTTAAAAAAAATGTAGATATTTTAAAAAAAAATCAAGCATAACCGGGAAAACATAAAAAGTTTCAAACCTGCGACATGCTGCCGTCGTCGAAAACGATGTCGTCGTGGTCGCTGTGGCCGCCGTCGTCGTGGGCGTTGTGGCCGCCGTCGTCGCTTGTTTCCTTGTTCGTCCTCATTTTCCTCTTTTCCAGTCGATGCAGCTGTCACATTTTCCCCCCTTTACTTCCAAAACCGTAGGAACATAGAATGGGTAAGGAAGGAGGTAGTTTAGGGCTGAAAAGTATTGCTCATGAACGATTTCTTAGCTTTGTCATTGAACGAGTTTGCTGTTTAGGGTTTGCTATGGAAAACGGCCGCCTCCCTTGACATGAAACTAGGGTTTTTTCTAGTTTCTGTTTACCCGATTTTTATTTGCTTGGCCGCCTCCTTAAGATAAGCTAGGGTTTTCTAATTCCTTGTTTTAACCTTGCCTGGGCGCCCCATTTGTTTGACAGCCCAAATCCACTCATTTTAATCTCAGCCCAAATCTACTTATTTTAGTCTCAGCCCATAACCCAACTCATTTTTATTTTACTAACTCAACCCATTTTTTATTTTATTAATCTCAACTCATTTTTATTTTATTAATCTCAACTCATTTTTATTTTACTAATCTCAACTCATCTAAATCTTACTAATCTTAGTCCATTTAAATCTATTCATTTTACTTTTTTTATTAAAAAAAAGGGGTTTAATTTTCTTCATAATTAAATATCAATTTCATCATAAAAATACAAATAAATATTATGTTAAAGATTAATTAGATGTGACATCTTTTTAATCTTTGAGTTGTTAGGATACAAGTGGTACAACTTGGTAGTTCTAAAACTCTCTTTATTTAACTTATTTATTTTATTTTATTCATTTTTATTTATTTTAATGAACTAATATAAAATCGACCTATTTATTAGATGTAACTTTTTTTATCTCTGAGTTGTTAAAACACAAGTTGTACTACTTGGTAGTTTTGAAACTCAATTTAAAAATCGAGAATAATAAAAATTAGAGATTTAAATTAGATGTGACATCTTCTTTATTCCTTGAGTTTTAGGACAAACGAAGTTGTACAAACCTTGATCGTCTTAAAATCGTATTTTAAAGTATTTATTCAAATCAAACTCTTTTTTATTTTTCTATTTTGTGTCAAAATATTTTTTATCACAAGACAAATTTTCTTTAAAACACACTCAACAGCATTTGTTTTGTTTTTAATCAAGAAGCTACGTAGCTTTGATTTCTCCATCGCCACGGGAGATACGTAGGAGCAAGAATCATATTCCTTGTCAAGCACATAATAACCAATTTCTTTTTTTGTCCTTCTTTGTTAAGTACATATTTATTTCAAAATAATATTTAAATAAGTAGTAATTGTTATTCAATTAATATATAGAAAACAAATATATGTAAGTTAAAATTAATATTGCACATTAATTATAGGTATACCGTTCTTTAACGGATGTCGATAGGGTCTAATACCCTTCCCTACGCTAATCGACTCCGAACTCAAATTTGGTTTCAAGGACCATTTCTTTCTATTTTAAAGGGTTTTTTCCCAATATTTTCCCTATTTTAAAATAAATTTTGGTGGCGACTCATTGAATTCGAGAAACACTCGAAATTTTACCGGCCGCGACAGCTGGCGACTCTGCTGGGAATATTTTAGAGAGTCAAGCCTAATAATTAATTGTGCATAATTCTTAACTTATTATTATTTATTTTGTTTGTTTTTATTTTCTTTTATTTATTTTATAATAAATTAGTTGATATTATAATATTTTTTTAAGCTTGTGATCATTTTTATTTATTTATTTATTTATTTATTTATTTATTTATTATTTATTCATGTACTTTATCTATTTATTTATCTATTTATTTATTTATTATTTATTATTATATGTTTATTATTTGTTATATAGTTTTGAATCATACTTATTCTACACCCTACACTTTATTAAGACACACACTTATGAGTGGAACCTTACAACCGGGTTTGAACCAAACTTAAGTTAAGTTCGAGGTTGTGTAGTGGTAGCCTTTCTGGATGTACATCCTGTTTGGTTAGCATGAAATCTCACATAGAGTTTGATCTTATTGGGGGTATTGTCATCCAAATAGTTTTCCTATTGTTGTTGACAATATTCAATGAGATTATTGGCTTAGGGACCGTGTTTAGAGACTATAGAGCCACCTTTGTGAGCAAGTTTCACTACATAAGCCAATAGACCTTTCATTATAAGAAGTCATATATAAGCAAAAAACACTCATGATATTCATTCAAAATGTTATATATTCACAACAGACATTCTACATAATTGCGATTCATATTTCATGACATTGTTTCTTTTGAAAAATAAATTGGCATTTTGCATAATTTCAGGATTGTGGGGAATCATAAGAATCTTAGTTCACGTATTTAAATTAAAGCAGACAATGGATCAGAAAAAAGAAAAACTTTACTTTAAAATTAAACATCTGATTTGAAAGTTTAAGAGCATCACAATCAAATGAAAACTATAGCAAGTGATAGTTTCCTTTCTCAAATATGGGAAGTATTCTTAAATCTCTTGACAGTAAATGTGCAAACAGGGGCCCTCACGGCTTTGGCTCAGTATTACGACCCTCTCTTAAGATGTTTCACCTTTCAAGACTTTCAGTTGGCCCCGACATTAGAGGAATTTGAGCGAATATTGGGTTACCCCTTAGAGAAAGGAAATCCTTATCGATATACTGGGCAACCACCTAGTTTGGATGCAATTTCTGAAGTGTTGAAAATCGACATAAGAGAGTTGGCAAGTACAAAAGAAGAAAAGGGAGCCATTCATGGTTTTTCGAGAAAATATCTAGAGCAAAAGTGTCACGATTTAGCCGTTAAAAAAGAATGGAGTGCTTTTATAGACGTTTTGGCTCTAATCATCTATGGTATTGTTTTATTCCCAAACCTTGACAATTTTGTTGATTTTGCTGCTATCAATGTCTTCTTATCTTTTAACAAACATAAGCAAAACCCAGTTCCCGCGATTCTTGCTGATGTATACTACTCTCTACATATGCGACATGAGAAGAAAGGGGGAACAATTTTTGTGTTGTGCTCCAGTGGCTGTTATGGTTTATTGTATCATATGTTCAAGAAACCCGGTATCATATTGGAATTAAAGATAATCGTGAATGGCTAAAGTATAGCTAGCTTACTGGCCGATCAACAATTCATGGTATCACAGAGAACAAGGGTGGGAGGAAAGTAATGATGTCAATGCGGAGATTTTCCAAATGCCGCCCGCCCCTCTCATGGGAACCAAGGATGTATTAAATTACAATCGGGCGGTAGCTTTGAGACAGCTTGGCTACCCTATGTTTGGAAAACCAGAATGATAAGTCTTGGAAGCTTTTATTTTGCACAATACGGTATAGTGACCACCTATGTTGCGAAGGATAAGTGAGCTTTGGGGAGAAATCACCTCAGAAAAGGAAATAGACTTGGGATGCAGACGTTTTTGCAGCACAAAAGAGCCTATAAACAATGGGTAAAAATAGAGTCCAGAAAATAAGCTGCCTTTACCCCACAATAACCCCCGCTCAAATGATCAGGAAATGTCCTGAACCTATTCTGTTGCAAATGAAGAGATAAAAGAGCTCAAAGCATCTTTGCTAAAATCTGAAGAGGAGAAAAAAGAGCTGCAAACGAAGTTAGAAAAAGTCACACAAGAGAATGAAAACTTACGATCAGAAAACACTTGTAAAAATCAGTTTATTGAAAGAAGTAACAAGAGGTTGAAAGTTGAAAAAGAAAATAAACTTGACATACAAGATTGTTTGAGAGGTGCAAATGAAGAGTTAGATGTGCGAAAGCAAGAAAAGAATGCAGCTATCGAAGAGGCCTATATGTGGAAGCAGTTGTGGACAAAATCAGCAAGCTCTGAGAAGAACATAAAAAAGGAGTTTGAAGATTTAAAGAAACAACTAAAAGAAATGGCAGATAAATATGAGAGTCAAGTAAGGAACGAGAGGCAACACAAGGAAGAAATCGAAAAATTACTCTCAAAACACACAAGATGCACTAAAAGCAAAGATGGAATTTAGGTGAGTTTAAAGAATACATTGATTATCAAAGAACTATATAAATGATGAAAGATGGATATACCATATACTGGGTAGGAGAGGCTCTGAATAGGTTAGCTGTGGGAATTGAAGAACCAAGAGATCATTATAAAGAAGCTGGAAGATAAGGAAGACGACTGGAAAGACTGCTTTTCAAAATTGGCAATGCTAGCTAATCAAGCAGTCTTAAATTCCAAGCTCTAAGAGAGGATTGATGCGGTAATGCAGCCGTTTGTAATACTCGGCAAAGTCTACAAGTTGTTGAATATGCAAAAAATTTGATAGAAGAATTGGAGGAGAAGATGGTTGTCTATTAGAAGAGAAGATTGAATCCATAGTCATGTAAGTTTTTAATTTGATAGATGTACTCTTTTTTCGTATCATGAGAAGGATTTTCTATCTTGATTTGCATTCTCATATTTTCTTACTAATGATTTTGTTCTTGTATTACCTAAGGCGTATGATTCCCACTATCCAACTATCATATATTAACTAATTTATTTCATTTCCATCACATTCAGTATTTTAATACTCATAGGAATTTTTATTTTCATTTTATTTTTAATTTTATTTTTATTTTTAATTTTTTATATTTTTATTTAAAAAAAAAAACAGAAAACGCAAAGAAAAAAATCAAACAAAGCTGATTCCCCGACACCCTTAATCGAACACGTGCGAATTCCAAGATCAGGATGAACTCGAGCAAACCAAGAGGTGATAAGAGCGGATGTCAACCAACTGAAGGAAAAGGTCGATCGAATCTTGGAAGCTATACAAGCTTTGGCAAGGAAGGAGAATACAGATGGGGATCCTCCAATTGTAAATGAAGAACACCAAACTACTCCTTCTCATCCACCGGGTTTTACCCCGACTAACCAACAATTCCGCACTGCAACTATGCAATTTCCTATATATGGTCTCCCGCCTGGTTATACTCCGCCTGTAGTCATCAACCCCATAGAAAATAACCAAAACCACTCAGCTGTCAATCCCCAAAACTTAACGCAATCACAAATCCCACCTCTATCTGGGCTATGTGCCACCCCAAAACACTATACCCATAGAAAATATTCCATATAGTGTACCTCAAGTGCCCCATTTTGATGCTAACGGGAATTGGCATCAACCTCACATTGGGGATGATACACAATCAAAGGAAAAATTCCATGTCTTGGAAGAGCGGATAAAAGCAATTGAGGGGTATAATGTTTATGGCCTAGAAGCTTTCGATATGTGTCTGGTTCCTGATGTGACTATCCCTCCTAAATTCAAGGTTCCTGACTTTGAAAAATACAAGGGCAACACATGTCCTAAAAATCATCTAACTATGTATTGCAGAAAAATGGCTTCTCATGCTCATAACGACAAGCTGCTCATTCACTTTTTCCAAGACAGTTTGAGTGGGGCATCGTTAAGTTGGTATATGCATCTCGAGCGAAATCGAATTCGTTCATGGAAGACTTGGCTGATGCCTTTTGAAACAATACAGTGACATACTTGACATGGCCCCTGAGTAGGATGCAACTGCAAAATTCAATTCGAAGAAAGGATTAATGAATCTCTCAAAGAGTATGCACAAGCGTGGAAGGGAAATGGCATCACAGTAGAAACCGTCCCTATTGAAGAGAAATGGTTGGTATGTTTATGGATACTCTCCAGTCGCCTTTTTATGATAAGATGATTGGGAGTATATATCATCAAACTTTCTGATCTAGTCATGATAGGAGAAAGGATAGAAAGTGGGATGAGGAGTGGGATAAGATCGTCATGTGCAGCAACTGGTATAAAAAGACTCATACGACATTCACAAAAAGAAAGAAGGGGACGCTAAATCTGTAATTGGTAAACCCAGAGTCTCCTATCTTTCCACCCATCAATTCTTATCGACCCCCCAAAACTTCCAAGCCTAATATCCAACAAACTCCTTACATTCTTGCTCCATATGTGGCTCAACACACCAACTGCTTAGCATACCCTCAATATCACCCTTCAAGACCGACCTTTTTATCAACCACCACCTACTCATCTTTCCCATAACAACGTCAATGGAACCAAAATTCAATCTCAAATCACTACAGACCAACCTGTCAATCAAAAAGGAAGACCCGTTTTTGACTCAACTTCCTGTCACGTACAGTCAGTTGTTGCCTCACTATACTCCAAAATTTATGGTAGTCTTGAGGCCAATGAAACCTCTAGAACCACATTCTCGAAATGAGTATAATGCCAACGCCAAATGTGAATACCAATGCTGACCGGTGGTGGCATTCCGTCGAAGACTGTCAGCTTATAAACTAAAGTGGCAAGAATTGACAATGCAAAAATGGCTTACCTTTCAAGGAAGATGTCCCACAGTCCGGGGAATAATCCTTGCCGGGTCCGGAGATACGCTGTCATCTCATTGAAGAAGAGATGGACACGTACACAAAAGATGAATTATGTATCGACATAGAGCCATGCATGGAAAAAAATAGATCTTTTCCAAGACACATGAAATCCTCGTATAGAAAAGAGAATCCTAAGCCATTCAATAGTGGCGAAAATGTGAAATAATTGCATTCATAGCACCAACTTCTTTTCCTATGAAACATAACAAAGGGTTCATGGAGTTATGAAGTCACATCCCATTTAGTAAATCATCATCATCATGTGATATCTTTAAGCCTCTCAGGTATGATATCAACCAATATTTCAGGATTGGCGGTAGTGACCCGAAGTGGTCGAGTATACATCCTGAAGAACTTAGGAAAAGGAAGGTCGTAGGAGAAAAAGGGAAGGATGATTGTTGTACTGCACATTTAAAGGATCATAAACTTGCGAAAAGAAATACACTGAAGAAGAGCTAATGAATTTTGAAGTTTATCATGCAAAGTGAGTATAAGGTGGTAGATCAACTAAATAAACCTCTCTAAGATATCTGTTCTTACTTTGTTATTAAACTCTGAGCTACATAGAAGGGCAACTGATGAAAGTTTTAACGGGACCCTGAATTACTTATGTTATATCACCTGGTAGACCAGTTTTGATGAGTTGTCCGAGTGTCGTAATATAACTCTGCTCTTGTAACGTGTAGTTTATGATGCACTTGAATACCTCAGCTGACAGGGGGGAGCATTAACTAAAGCACTTACACATCTCTGTAGGAAGTCCAATATTCCCCCATTTTGCCGCGAGTGTCTAGTTGATAAATGTTTCAATCGGTTAATGTGCATGCCTAAATCGACCACTATCATAAAACTATTTTGTTGATGGGGCTTGTTTTGAAAGCGATGTCCTTGGGTTGGATGAAAGTATTGGACGGTGTCTCAGACGTACAATAGTTGAAATTGGTTGTGAGATTGACCCTGCACCGATTCCGAAAATCGAGCAGCTACAACTTTGGAATAACTTTTCAAGTGATGGATCTTAACCTAGCTTCAGTTGCGCCTTTTAGGAGACCGTGGATTCATGCTGCTGGAGCAGTACATCCACTCTCCATCAAAAGCTAAAGTTTATAATGTGAGACAAATTAAACTGTGATAAGTGATCTGATTGGTGAAGAAGATATGATTAGTGAGTCATCTAATCTTCTACAGTGCTAGGTTTGGGCATTGAAACACAGAGAAGCCATAGACTCTTCCAAGCATTAGAAATCGCCAACGCTGTCTTCATGGGTGAAGGATTTCGTTTAAAAGAACCAAAATTATCTACCACTTCATTGAAGTCTACAAAATTCATGTTGGAAGAAGGAGTTTTTGTTAAATTCGGGAAATTGATAGAAATACCAGAAAAGAAGGATAAGTACGGGTTGGGATATATACCTACCAAAGCTGATCAAGAGAACGCTGTAAAGGAAAAACGAGAAAGCAAGCTAGCTCGTTGGGAAAACCGGGTACCAAATTCACAAAAGATCCCTATTTGTGACATTCGTCAAACCTTTCAAAGTGCTGGAATAATATATGCTGATCAAGTGGCTGTTGTAGAAGAGGATCGTGTTGATGATGATACCCTCAAGCTAGTGTACCCTTGTCCTCCAAACACCAATCTCAACAATTGGAAGATCATCGAGTTTCCCGTGTTTGTTAATTCGTGTTCAAAGTAATTATGTATTTTTAACTCCTTTTGCTCTGCCCAAGGCTATAAGGATAACTAGTTAGGGCATATGTATTTCAATTCCGTACTTATTATCAATAAATGCATTTTTGAATTCTCCAACTGGTTTTTTTTTTTCTCTTTTCTCTTTCTTTTGGCAATCCTTATTCATATTTTCTTTTTTTTCCTTTTTCTTCTTAATTTAAACAATGCAGAGTCGAAAATGAATATGTTGAAAATAGCAGCGCTAGAACCATTTCTTGTAATTTTGAACGTCTGATTAATCATGCTGATGAGGATTGTGAAGACGATTGTGAGCTTCCCCCAGAATTAGAAAGCTTAATTGAACAGGAAGCTAAGATAATCCAACCCTATCAAGAACCTGTTGATGGTGATCAATAGCGGATCTGTAGTCCCATTTGATGAATAAATAAGAAGTTAAAATTGGGTATGTCTATGAACAGATAAGTGAGCGAAGAACAGTTGGTTAAACTTTTAATTGAGTTATAGTGGATGTGATTTGCAATGGTCATATCAGGATATTGCCTGGGCTAGATATCTAACATAGTTGAACACAAACTACCCACTCAATGTCAAACCTGAATAGTGCTCCAATTAAACAACAAATTGAGGAGGATGAGGTTTTAACTGATATGTCACTTAAAATAGAGAAGAAGTCAAGAACAATTTGATGCTGGTTCTTGCGCTGTCAAGGCAGAATATCTCCAATGGGAGCTATCTTGTGTACCAGTTCCAGAGAAAGTTGAAAGGTTCGAGTGGTGCGTTGATTTATCGGATTTAAATAAAGTAGTCCTAAAGATGATGTTTTCCTCTACCTCATATTTGATGTCTATGTGGATAGCACTGGCTCAAATACTCTCTTTTCTCCTTCATGGATGGTTTCTCGGGTGTACAATCAAATCAAGATCGGCTCCCGAGATATGGAGTAAAACTACATTCATCACACAATGGGGAACTTTTTGCTATAAAGTGATGCCATTGTGGATTGAAGAATGCTAGGGCAACCTATCAAGAGCAATGGTAACCGTTGTTTTCATTTGATATGATGCATAAAGAAATAGAGGATTTTACGTGGATGATATGATCGCAAAATCTCGAACCGAAGAAGACCATGTTGTTAACCTTCAAAAGTTATTTGAGCGACTGAGGAAGTTCAGACTCCGTTTAAACCCTGCTAAATGCACATTTGGTGTAAGATCAAGTAAGTTACTTGGGTTTATCGTTAGTCAAAAAGGGATAGAGGTGGACCCAGATAAAGTAAGAGCAATACAAGAAATGCCCGCTCCACGCACGGAAAAAGAAGTTCGTGGCTTTTTGGGAAGATTGAATTACATTGCCAGGTTCATATCGCATCTCACCGCTACATGCGAGCCAATTTTCAAGTTGTTGCGCAAAGACAAAAGGTTGAATGGATGATGATAATTGTCAAAAAAGCTTTCGATTAAAGATTAAATCAGTACTTGTCTAAAACTCCAATCTTAGTGCCTCCTGTTCCTGGAAAACGTTTATTATGTATCTGAAGTACTTGGACAATTCAATGGGTTGTGTATTGGGTGCAGCATGATGATCTGGTAAGAAAGAACATGCTATTATTTATTTGAGCAACAAAGTTCACCAGCTGTGTAACGACGGTATTCACTACTTGATACGAACATAGTCTTGCGCATCTAGCATTGGGCTGCTCGTCGGTTAAGGCAATACAATGTTGATGTATAACAAGTTGGTGGTGTCTAAAATGGACCCAATTTAAGTACATCTTTGGAGAAACCTGCTCTTACTGGGACAGGATTGGCCGTTGGTGATGTTGCTATAGACATAGATGTTGTATAATGTTACAACAAAAAGCTATAAAAGGAAGTGCCTATAGCGAGTAATTTGGCCAACAAGGACTGTAGAAGATTATAGTCATGCAGGTGTGATTCCCGATGCAGAGCTCATGACTTTATTTGAAGAGAATGAATTACTGATAAAGAAAATGGACGTGGTTGTTTTGATGGTGCTTCTATAAGTGCGTTAGAGGTCATGGAATTGGGGCAATTTTTGATTTCTGCAGAGTAACAGTTCACTCATTTAACGGTAGATTGTTTTTATTGCACAAATAATATTGCAGAATATGAAGCATGTGTCATGGGCATTAAAGCAGCCATTGAGTCAAAGATAAAAGTTCTTGAGGTATATGGAGACTCATCTTTAGTTATCCATCAAACAAAAGGAGAGTGGGAAACTCGAGATTCCAAATTGGTTCCGTATCATACATATATCAAAGAATTGGTAGAAAACTTCGAGCATATCACTTTTCACAATATTCCTCGAGAAGAAAACCAATTGGCTGATGCCTTGGCCACATTATCATCAATGTTCAAAATAAGCGTCGGTCAGGATGTGCCGGTCATAAAAATTCAACAAAAGGATAAGCCAGCATATTGCTTATCGATAGAAGAAGAGCTTGATAGCAAACCACGGTTTTATGATATCAAATCCTATGTTAAGAATAGGGAATATCCATCAAGTATTTCAGAGAACGACAAGAGGGTTTTGAGGAGACTCTCAATGAACTTCTTCTTAAATGGTGATGTGCTTTACAAGAGAAATCATGATATGGTTCTCCTCAGATGTGTGGATCAAGCTGAAGCAGAGAAAATTATTCAAGAGGTTCATGAAGGTTCTTTTGGAACTCATGCAAATGGACACGCAATGGCAAGAAAAATCTTGAGGGCTGGCTACTATTGGTTGACCATGGAATCCGACTGTTTTAGTCACGTAAAGAAATGTCACAAATGTCAAATATATGCTGATAGAATACATGTACCGCCCACCTCTTTGAATGTTTTAACATCACCATGGCCGTTTTCAATGTGGGGGATGGATGTTATTGGACTCATCGAGCCAAAAGCTTCTAATGGTCATCGGTTTATCTTGGTAACTATTGATTACTTCACGAAATGGGTTGAAGTCGCTTCTTATGCCAATGTGACGAGAAGTGTGGTTGTCAAATTCATCAAAAGAGAATTGATTTGTCGATATGGCTTACCAAACAAGATAATCACGGATAACGCGACTAATTTGAATAACAAAATGATGAAAGAGTTGTGTGATAGTTTCAAAATTCAGCACCATAATTCTTCGCCATATCATCCGAAAATGAATGGAGCCATAGAAGCAGCAAATAAGAATATCAAGAAGATCATACAAAAGATGGTGGAGACATATAAGGATTGGCATGAAATGCTTCCCTTTGCATTACATGGCTATAGAACCTCTGTTCGTACCTCAACAGGGGCAACTCCTTTCTCATTGGTGTATGGAATGGAAGCGGTACTTCCCATTGAAGTTGAAATTCCCTCAATCAGAGTCTTGATGGAAACAAAACTGGAAGAGGCGGAGTGAGTTCAATCACGATTTGACCAATTAAATCTCATAGAAGAAAAAAGAATGATAGCTCTATGTCACGGCCAGCTATATCAAAAAAGACTTAAAAAGGCATACGAGAAAAAAGTCCGTCCTCGAGAGTTTCAAGAAGGGGACTTGGTGTTAAAGAAAATATTGCCCATAAAAAAAGATTTTCGTGGAAAGTGGACTCCGAATTATGAAGGACCATATGTTGTGAAAAAAGCTTTTTCTGGAGGAGCTCTAATACTCGCAGAAATGGATGGAGATGACCTTCCACTTCCAGTAAATTCAGATGCAGTCAAAAAATATTATGCTTAAAAAAGGGTGATGAGCTCGCTAGGTTGAAAACCTGAAAAGGCGACCTAGGCAAAAACTAGAGCATCCCGATGGATTGAAAACTCGAAAGAGCAGTCCATGCAAAAGTTAGGGATAAGTGCTTCAGATTGGGGCAATTATTATTCTTGGAAGCTGATTATTAGGATTCCTAAATTACGAGAATGACTAGCGTTTGTTATGTCTCCACCTAAAATTAAACATACCCATCCCCACATTGTAACCTCTACCTCAATTGTTTTTGCTTTCATTGTAACGATTGTACATTTTCCAATATTGTCATTCAATGTTGGACGTTACACTCTTTATATACCAATCCAGATTCATTATTGATTTCTATTGTTTCAAAGTTTTGTTTTATGATAATAAATGTTGGAATTTGAAATATGTGAAAATATAAAAATATTTTAAATATTTTGACATTTGAAAAATATATACACGGGAACTTGTTTGATTCTCTAGATATATGAGTGTGTGAAAAATAATAAGAAGGGTAATCATTTTAAACAACAGATTTTGCTTCGCCTCGAAAAAGCGGTCACACGAGACATACTGGAGTCGTCAGGCAAAAAAAAATGGTCGTTATCATCTGAATCTTGGGACGAAAAAAAGCATAAGGATCGGGGAATAAAAGAAAAGAACAAAAATTTATCTATAATGCATGACACATAAACCATACATAATTTTCTCATACTCACATGATCCATGCATCTTCATTAACACTTTACTCAATACATCACACACGCATGAATCGTTCATACCTTATCATGAATTGCAAATATCATATCCCCCCTCTTTATCTACCTTCAAGATTGGACCAATTACGATCTACGCATCGGTAAACAATCCGAAGACGATCACCTTCATTTCTATAGATCTACGCATCGGTAACCAATCCGAAGACGGTCATTTTTAATTTTTATAGATCTACGAATCGGTAACCAATCCGAAGACGATCATTTTTTCAATAGATCTACGCATCGGTAACCAATCCGAAGACGATCATTTTTTCAATAGATCTACGCATCGGTAACCAATCCGAAGACGATCATTTTTAATTTTTAATAGATCTACGCATCGGTAACCAATCCGAAGACGATCATTTTTAATTTCTATAGATCTACGCATCGGTAACCAATCCGAAGACGATCATTTTTATCTATAGATCTACGCATCGGTAACCAATCCGAAGACGATCATTTTTAATTTCTATAGATCTACGCATCGGTAACCAATCCGAAGACGATCATTTTTAATTTCTATAGATCCATCGGTAACCAATCCGAAGACGATCATTTTTATTTCTGTCGATCTACGCATCGGTAACCAATCCGAAGACGAT
>PGTU02017242.1:0-28915 GCA_002896215.2 Cicer echinospermum | reverse complement strand
AGTCAAACGCACAGAAAAATATTCATTAATTGGTACGAGTATATACACGTAAAATCTTCTAAGATCTCATTAATTAAAATATTACACTAAAATACTATTTAGAAAAATATTAAAATATAATATTTGTTTTTTAGATTGCATAGTTCAATATCTATAAAAAGTAGCACATAATCTAAAGCACCCATATAACATAAACTAATCACGAAATTATTAACATGTATTCTAAAATAATTTTTAAACCAAATTAATTATTTAAAATCACATTTCATTAATAAAATAGTTTATTATAAAATTTGGGGTGTTACAAAGAAACCATCACTTTCAATATTCTAAAAGCCATGGAACATTCAAAAGAAAGAGGTGCAATCGAATCGAGATCTTAGATGTGATAGTCACGCAAAAGTTGAGCATCAAGCACCCATTTAGCCATGTTAGAAGCATCACCATGTTAGTTCATTGAGGACTTGAAGGGAATAAGTCCGACATTTTGCATGCACAAATCCTAATAGAGGACAATCAAAAACTAGTTGTACAACCCCAAAGAAGATTGAATATGATAATGAAAGGAATCCGACAATGAAAGAAGTGCTTAGGAAAGAATGGGTAAAGCTCCTAGAAGCCGGTCTCATTTACCCCATCTTAGATAGCTCTTAGGTGAGTCCCTTCCAAGTGGTACCAAAAAAGGGGGAACAACAGTCATCACAAACGAAAAGAACGAGCTAACTCCTACATGAACGGTTACATGGTGGAGAGTTTGTATTGTTATAGAAGATTGAACAGTGCTATGCGGAAGGAACATTTCCCGCTCCCTTTCATTGACTAGATGCTTGAGCGACTAGCTGGACATGAATATTACTGCTTTCTAGATTCCTACTCGGATACAATTAGATAGTGTGTAGCACCCGGTGATCAAGAGACAATTGCATTTTATATGTCTGTATAGGGGTGTTTGCTTACGATAGATGTCATTTGGGCTGTGTAATGCTCCTACCACTTTTTTAAGGTGCATGATGTCCATATTCTTTGATATGATTGAGAATCATATCAAAGTTTTATGGATGAGTTTTATGTCTTTGGTTGTTCATCTTTTGATAATTGTTTGATTAATCTATCTCTTGTATTAGAAAGGTGTGAAAAATCTAACTTGGTCCTAAATTGGGAAAAATGTCATTTATGGTAAGAGAGGGAATTGTGTTAGGCCACCGAATCTCCCACAAGGGGACCGAGGTTGACAAGGCTAAAGTTGAAGTTATTGAAAAACTTTCCCTTCCTACCAATGAAAAAGGCATTAGTAGTTTTTTAGGCCATGCTGGATTTTATAGGAGATTTATAAAAGAATTTTCAAAAATTGCAAAATGTTTACAAACCTACTTGTGAAAGACACACCTTTCAAATTCAATGAGGATTGTTTGAATTGCTTTTAACAATTTGAAAAATAAGTTGATAATTACCCAATTATCACTGCACCTGACTGGTCACTACCTTTTGAAATCATGTGTGAGGCTAGTGATAATGCTATCAGGGATATGATTATATGGTCATTTCAGTTGGGATCAAACTGCATCAAAAGTTCTCCAATCGGGATATTCTGGCCTTCATTTTTTAAAGATGCATTCAACTATGTGAAGAAGTGCGATTGATGCCGGCGGACCTGTAACATTTCAAAATGGGATGAGATGCCTCAAAATCCTGTCTTAGAAGTAGAAGTGTTCGTGTGTAGGGTATTGACTTCATGGGTCCATTCCCATCCTCATATGCAAAAGTTTATATTTTGGTGGCGGTGGATATGTCTCAAAGTGGGTTGAAGCAATTGCTAACACAACCATGATCACAACAGGTCATCACATTTCTCAAGAAGAACATATTCGCGCTTTTGGTGTGCCTCAAGCTTTGATTAGTGACGAGGGCACTCACTTTCTAAATCGACAAATGGAATACCTTCAAAGAGAAATATAATGTGCTCATAGGTGGCAACCCTATGTCACCCCAAACCAGTTGCAAGTTGAAGTATCCAACATATAGCTTAAGCGAATCCTTGAAAATACAGTGAATGCTTCAAGAAAATATTGGTCAACGAAACTTGATGATGCACTTTGGGCCTACCGAACAGATGTCAAGACCCCCTTGATATTTCGTCGTATCAATAGTGTATGGTAAAGCTTGTCATATTTCCTCTTGAACTGGAGCATCGAGCATTTTGGGCAACGAAATACATGAACTTAATTGAGGTCAAGGCATGCGAATCGAGAGTTCTTCAGCTTCCACGAGTTAGAGGAGTTCCAGAATTCTGCATATGTAAACACCAAGATATATAAAGAAAAAACCAAGAAGTGGCATGACAAAAAAATTAAATTCAAAGAGTTCCAAGAAGGAGAACTAGTTCTTATCTTTAACTCAAGATTGAAGTTGTTTCTAGAGAAGCTAAAGTCAAGATGGTCGCGCCTTTTCAAAAATCATCAAGGTATTTCCATATGGTGCTGTGGAGTTGAAAGACACCACACTCAAACCGGAACTTTAAGGTGAATGGACAAAGATCAAACCTTACTTAGGGGGGAGAGTCAAAACTTTCGATGGAGTCCATCAATCTGATCACCACTTGAAAAGTGGAATGTCAAGCTCACGACACTAAACTAGTGCTTATGGAGGAAACCAAATTCGTATCCTTTGCACGATATTTTTGCATTTCAGTTTCATTTTAATCCATTTAGTTTCATTTTTAGTTTTAATTGCTAATTGTATTAGTTCTTGATGTTTGGTATGAGCAAGGAATCAAAATTGTGTTAGTTTTAGAGATTGTCATAGATGCATGTTTGGTTGTCTGAAATCGAATGTGTGTCAGTGTTGAAAATTGTCACCTTATGACTGTGATTGTTCATGTATTTCATGCTTTGCACTCCACCAGTTGGATAAAATGACAAAACCACTTTTAAATCCTAATTACCATAAAATATGTACTGCACTCAAACTGTTTGAGAAAATGGACACAACCAATCTTTGTGCACTGTTATCATTCGGAATTTTGTTGGATAAATTCATGGCAATTGTTGTAGTTATTTTGTCAAGGGGAGACATGCTCAAACTAATATCTCTAACCTTGAATATTTTGAATCATGGATGTGCTTAATTGTTTTATAGGACCTAAATGGCAACCAACATAAGCTAAATGCACTAAGGTCACAAATGCATCTTCCTCCAATCACACGATACATTCTTATTCAAGACCATGGCAACGCAAGAGTAATCATGCCAAGAAGTTTGTGAGTGAGAAGAATTTTAAGTTGGAAACCATTGAATTGTTGACCATATTTGTCACCATAACGAGAAAATCCTTAGCAATGAATTCTTCTCCAATGTCTCTGATCTGAAGTCTAACAAAACCATTCCACAATGATCAATTTGTGAGTTATGTACGGGGAAATGGGGTGCCCTCCATGTCTCAAGTCATCAATGCCATCTTTGATATGTCATACAGATTGTCGTTTAAAGCTATGGAGGATAACATTATAAAAATAAACACTCAGGAAATCTACACATCTTATGCCAAACTAGACACATACTGGAGTACGAAATAAGATGGCTCACCTAGAAAACCGTGTTCGTTGGATCTCACCCCAATTAAAAGCATAGAGTACCTTTGTTCATCATACGCTACTACCATGTTCAAATGTGTCAAATATAACATTTCAGAGAGCATGTCTACTAAACTGCTATATAAAGGTGACATAATTAATGTGGGCATGCTAATAAGCTCATGATCTTTGGGGACAATATTTTGATTCCACCGACATGCTACTTCCATCATACTTCCTAATAAGCAAACTCTATGAGCAGTGAGGGTGTTTGCCTAAACAAGGTGAAGAAATAGTGAAACCTGCTACCATCTTTGATTCATCATACGCTACTACCATTTATTATTACTTACAACAGGTCATCACATTTCTCAAGAAGAACATATTCACGCTTTTGGTGCTGCCTCAAGCTTTGATTAGTGCGGAGGGCATTCACTTTCTAAATCGCAATGGATACCTTCAAAGGAAATATAATGTGGTCATAAGGTGGCAACCCTATATCACCCCCAAACCAGTTGGCAAGTTGAAGTATCCAACATGTAGCTAAGCGAATCCTTGAAAATACGTGAATGCTTCAAGAAAATATTTGGTCAACGAAACTTGATGATGCACTTTGGCCTACCGAACAGATGTCAAGACCCCTTGGTATTTCGTCGTATCAAATAGTGTATGGAAAGCTGTCATTTTCCTCTTGAACTGGAGCATCGAGCATTTGGGCACGAAAATACATGAACTTAAACTTGCATTTGATCTTAAGTTTTCTGTTTGAGATTTTGAATTTAAATTTCATTCTTGCTCAATTCAACGAGTTGCACTAATGCATACATTGCTGAACTTACTTTGGTGTTGTAGAAGTCTAAATTGCCAAAAAAAAATAACTTCCATGACATGTTTGCAATTATTTGACAGTTTCATGCTCTCTCCTATTATCATAGCTTTGAGCTTTGGGCCTAAACACTTTCATTCTTTGTTGTGTGATTATCTAGAACATGTTAATCCTTCAGAACTTGCACTTATTTTGACTTGCATCACTGTAATTTATGCATACACTTAAGGCAAATTTATTTGGTCGTTTGAGCCTTTTAAATTACCCTATGCAAATTTTATCCCTTACTAGCCCCTTTGAACCTTGCCCTTCTTTCATGTTTACTAGCCCATTACAAGCCAAAGACCTGACTTTAATTCAATCACCTTACTTGGAGTTAGGTAGGAAAAGTTTTGTCTTTGTCTTGGTGAAATTCTTAAGTTTGAGGTTGCGCATGGGATAAAACCTTTAAAAGTCTTGGGTGGTGATTCTCACAAAAAAAGAAAAACAAAAGATCAAAACAAGAAAAAAGAAAGAAAAAAAAATCAGTATGTGTACTTTGATAAGTAATATCTTCTTGGTTTCTTTGTGAATGTTTGAGAGTCTCCACAATGAAAAAAGTGAAGGAAAATAACAAAGTGGTAGAATAATTTGAAAATGTTGCCTAACTCCATGTAGTAAAGTCTACTATTCCAAAATTCCTTACCCTTACCTAAGCCCCATTACAACCTGATAGTCCTCCATTAGTGTTTGTGTTTCTGCCATTGTGATGCTAACTATAATTTTTTCAAGCCTATGGAGGTGATGCATGTTCTAGGATATGAGTGATAAATTCACTTGAGAGAAATTTTGGTGAGATGTGTGAAGAGAGAAGTTGAACTTTATGAATGAAAGCTAAGTATATAAATTGTGTTGTTTTTTTTTAAGCAACCATGGAGCATGATGAATGTTTTGTAGTAGCTAAGAACTTTGAGAATTGAGTTTGATTTTATTTTGAGAAATTGAGTTTAAGTTTGCTTTTAACTGTACCAAATCTATAATTAATTGTTGCTGGGACAAACAATAGATTAAGTTTGGGGTTGTGATGATTCTCATCATATGCATATTTTTCATTGATTTTAGCTTATTTATCTTTAACCATTAGTTAATTTAAGAGTTATTGATTATTTTTTGATATGAGTTATTTGATTTAATTAAATATTTATGTTCTTATACTTGATTAAGTAGATATTTTTTAGTAATTTTACGTTGCTTTTTGTTTTGTGCAATGCTGCATTTGGCGATAAATCAACATTATCTATCTAAAGTATTTCAACCATATATGGAGTTGTAGATGTCCATTGAAGTAAAATAAGTGAAAATGAAAGCTACGATCTGATAGCTACAATTTTCATCAATACATTGGAACCCATCAGACTCTAAAGAGGAGTAAAATGCAGAAAATGACAACTAGAAGAAGCTGTCGCCGGAAGCACAACAAGTCACACCTGCGGCACATTTTCAGCATTTTGCCACTGCCGAAACGAGCCTGAGTGCAAAGCATGCGCCTGGGGCACACGTGTCACGGTCAGCATTCATTGAAATGCATTTTTTCACTTTCTAATGATCTTTTTGACTATTGGGAAGTTTGGAGACTTGTTGTCCTAGCAGAGAAACTCAAATACGACCGTTTCAAACACCATTGGAGCAGTTTTATCAAGAATCATTCATGAATCTTTCTTGTAAGTCTTCTCTATCTATTGACTGATATTAAGTATGCACATAGATATATTTCCATTATTTATAACTATTTTCTATTTTTAGTTATTTTTTTTTATAAATAATTATCTTGAGATAGAATTGATATTGTGTTTTCATTTCGTTTATTTTATATACTCTGTTATGGCATTGGGATTTTATATATATTTGAATATGATTTAGTAATTAACATAAATTTGATGTTATTTATTTATTTATAATTTGACTATTTTCTATTATACTAGTATTATTATAATGTGGAGATTTTTAGAAATAAATATAATTGTAAAATTATTTTGAATGTGAGGTTTCTAATTATTATTAGTAATATATTTTTTATTAATATGATTATTTTAAATACTATAATTATAAAATATTAAGGATGTTTGAAAACATGTTGGAAGATATTAAAAAGGAGATTAAATAATTATTAATTTTGTTTTACAAAATAAAAATAATATAGTAAAATAAAAACATAAATAAAGGGACCAATGGGTATGACTCATGTGTGAACCCTAATTGTTAATAAAATAAAACAAACAAAAAAGGGAAGGGCAAGGCAGCCATAAAACCAAAGAGGAAACGCAACAATAACCTATCGATAACTGCTCCAGAAAATGTTATCCATTTTTGCCCAAATTTGAGTATGTTATTTCATTCATTTAACTAGTTCATTGAACATAATTTTTCATATTTTTAACAACCTTAATTTCTCTCTAAAATACCCGACTTCTCCATTTGTAGAATTCGTTATTTTGTGCCGTTCTCCTTCACCGTATGTCCAATTTGAGTGAAACGACCGTGTGAAAAGTGGCTATATTATCCACTGATTGGTTTTCTGATTTATGGTAATTTTCCTTGACCGAATTTTGAATTTAGTTTTTAGAGTATCTTCTCATAATTTATGTTTAACGTTTACCCATAAACTGTCGAGTTAGATCAATTGAAGGACAAAGAGTCAATGAACAAAGGTTGTTTGCTCATGGAATCGTATTCGTGTGTGAAAGCGTCGAAATAAGGTAAGAGGTGAGAGAGCGTTTGAATTCATGAGTATAACATAATGTGAGATGAGCAGGAAAACTGTATTTCCCGACGATTCATCTGGGACTCGCTACGTACAACAATAGCCCTTTGAGTGATAAATTGATTAATGTGAAAATACGGAAATTGAGAGATTAAAATATGGAATAGAAATATTTATAAGGTGTTGATTTAATTGTGATTATGACGTTATAAAATTGTAATGAGAATATTGAAGTACCCCATATATGATGAAATAGTGATGATTTATAAAGATGATGCTCTTAATGGAGTAGTCTAAGCTAACGAGGGGAGAAAATAAATATTGAGAATTTGTGAAGTGGAGATTATTTTGTCATCATAAAGGTAGGGTCTGACAAGCCTAGTGATTCCGGGGAAGTACAACTGAATAAGCCTGATTGTGGCGGTCTGTTGTCGAGCCTTAAGGCAAGATTGTTAGACCTTTGAGGTATACGGGTGGGGAATTCCTAGGTGACTTGGAGGTAGCACTCCAAATGTCGGGAGCTATCACGCAACACACGTTTACCTTGACTGTCACGTATATGTGTCTCGGGTTGAGTTAAGGGGATCTGTGAGGACATGGCCAGTTTGAATTGTTCGTCCATCGGAATGGTGGCATAATATCAAACCTCCTAATCAAGTACTTCAGAGTTAGAATGGTATCACATTGTGAAGTAGAGTCTAAGCTCATGCATAGCATTGCATTTCCTTGTGATTATTTTGTTGTGATTGGTGTGTTTCAAAAGCGATAATAATTTTCTTAGATGATTTGATGTTAAAGTGAAATTTATTGATTTTCCTTGAGTGGTTTTGACTTTGTAATGTTATGTTTTTCCTTGAAGAATGTTTGTGTAATGATACAGTTTATTTATGGTTAATTGTGTGTTCTTCTTATATATATTATATTATTAATATGATTTCGAAACTCACCTCCTTCGTTGTTTATGTTTGACTGTCTTGGCCCTGCGTTTATGAAATCACAGTTGTTACAGGTTAATGAGTTTTGAAGTTCAAGTTTGGGAGGAACCCCGCTTTGATAGCTGATACCGAGAATAAGAGTTTTAATTTGTATTTTACTTATTTAATTTGAACTGACTTTTGTATGAAACTCATATAAGTACTAGTAAGTTTTTAGAATTAAATCAAGTAATTATACTTAAATCAAGCTTATTGAGATTGCACTATGGAGTAAAGAAGTTTAAAGTATTCCTTTTGATTTTTGAGAAACGTGATATCCTAAACTAAATATCAAAGTTTTTATTTTCTTGGAAACATATTTTTATTTATCCGCTGCAAATTCTATAGAAATATGATATAAATTATTATATATTTTATTTTGGGGTTTAGGGTGTCACATTCTTCATTTACCTTTAAAGTTAAGGTTTCATCTGCTACATCAATCATAGCTCGCCCTGTTGCTAAGAATGGTCTCCCCAAAATCAAAGGAATGTCATTGTCTTCCCCCACTTCATATGGATGTTTCATTGAGCAATTTGCAAACTGTAACATTAGTTGCATGTCTTTGACTCTTCCAATGTCTAGATTTTTGTATATGGAGAGAGGCATAACACTTACACTAGCCCCAAGATCACACAGGGCATTCCCAAAAGTTTTATTTCCAATAGCACAAGGGATAGAGAAGTTTCTAGGATCCTTGAACTTCTGTGGCAGCTTCCTATGTAGGATAGCACTACACTCTTTGGTCAGCATCACTATTTCACCGCCAATTTTTCTTTTCTTTGACAGAATCTCCTTCATGAACTTGGCGTATGTCGGCATCTGTTCTAATTCTTCTCCAAAAGGAATGTTAATTTGCAATTTTTTAAAAACATCAAGAAATTTACCGAATTGTTTTTTAGTTTCTTCCTTTCTTAATCTTTGAGGAAATGGATGTCAAATTTCTATTTTTGGCAGTGTTTCCTTTTTTTGTACCATAGGTTTTTCCTCCTTTTCAAGAGCGATGTGCTCCTCAACTGATGTCGGTGTGACCATTTCCTCCGAGTGGGTTGAAGTCGAAGTACTTCCCCTTTGTTTGGCTTTAGGTGGTACTTGTTCACATACCTTGCCACTCCTCGTTGTCACTGCATTGACATTATTTCGTGGATTCGGAAATGTGTCACTAGGCAAATTTCCAAACATTCTTTGTGCTATTTATTGAGCAAGTTGACCCGGTTGGGTCTCTAGATTCTTTATTGATGCAGAGTGATTTTTTTGGATGACTCTTGACTCTTCAATGAAAGAACTTGTGCTTGTTACTAATTTCTCTATAGCACTCTCCCAAGTAGCTTTTTGGGGTGGAACTTGATTTGCTTGAGCTCCTTGTTGACCCTGAGATCCACCCTACTGATCTCTCCAAGAAACATTTGGATGATTTCTCGAACCAGGGTGGTATGTACTAGAGTATGGATTGTTCTACTTCTCATTATTACTCACAAAATTCACCTCTTTTGGTTCTTCGATATCATTTTCATCCAGTGCTTCACAAGCTCCATTTTTATGTGCTCCCCCACAAAAATTACAACCACTATGTTTCAATAATTTGACAGGGGCCACTTGGAGTTGTATATTTAGGGCTGACATCCCTTTCTTTATCTCAACGACGATAACATCTTCTATCTGTTTGGAGAGCAGCCTGTCTGGAGCCAACCCAGCATCCATAACATTCAATTCCAATATACCCCTTGTTGACCCACCACCTCTGTCATACAACATCATTTGTTCATTTGATGCCATGATCTAAATAATTTTGTGTGCTTCTGATGTGGTCTTGTAATTCAAAGAACCCCTTGTTGTAGCATCGAACATAATTCTAGTGCTATGCCTCCAACCATTACAGAATATTTGCATCTGGGTAGTGTCGTCATAAGCATGATTGGGGCATCCTGCTAGTAAACTCTTAAACCTCTTGTGACTATCACGAAGAGATTCTCCCTCTTTTTGTTTGAAATTGGAAATCTCTTGCCTCTTTCTAACGAACACAACTAGGGGAAAGTATTGTTCTAAGAACTTATCTTCAAGGTCATCCCATGTGGTGATGCTACTGGAAGGAAATGAGTTAAGCCACTCCTTAGCATCATCTTTTAATGACAATAGAAATAATCTCAATCTCTTGCCTTCTTCAAAATAACAATCCATTTTCATTGTTTCACATAATTCAAAGAAGTTCGTGAGGTGTCTATTGGCGTCTTCGTTATGTTTACTGGAAAAAAGAATCTCTTTCAACTCTCAGAATAGAGCGGGGATCACTTCAAACTTGTTAATTGTAACCAGTTGGTTATGGGTGGTCAGCCGAGCACGGTTTCTATTTCGATGCTGATAGCGTTTCAGCAAGCGTATTGAATCGTTGCAAGTAATAAATAAAACGGTAGTACCGATTGTCGAACTCAAGGATTGCGTTTTACTATCGAATTATATTTAATCACTAAAACTGAACAAAAAGTTCCCAAATTGATTGAAATAATATTTAAAATTAACAACAATAATAAAATTGATCCTTTATAAAGAGAAAAATATCAGGGATAAGTTTCACTTCGAATCCAACCTTGGTATCTAATTTGATCCTAGTTACTGAATTCCTTTATTAATTATTACCGAATTCAATTTATTATTCTTTCTCTAATGTCTTAGTGACAGAACCTTTAATTCCAAAATTACCCATAATTCCTAAGTAGATTTAAGATCATAATTAAGCATTACCATACAGGAATTCTCTTGTTAAACTATTGCCTTTGCAACTAATTTAATTGGTTTCACAACTTGTATATATCCCTAGACTACAAATTCATGAATTTCTCATCTCAAGCATTCATAAAGTCCACTTCCATTTCAAAATACAAATCGTAGAACATTTTAATGTTAATGAAGCAATAAAAAGCATTAAGCACATAGATGAGAAAAATAATTCAATAAACTCATTCATATAACTAGAAATCAAATCAGAAAAATCAGGGTTTCAACTTGTTACACTCATCCCTAACAAATAAGGTTTAGTTACTCATGACAGAGATACAAAAGATAGGGATTAAAGAAGAATTACATGAATTATTCATGAATGATTCTTGATAAAACTGCTCTAATGGTGTTAGAAACGGTCGTCTTTGAGTTTCTCTGCTAGGGCACAAGTCTCCCCACTTCCCAATAGTCAAAAAGATCCCTAAAAAGTGAGAAAAACGAGTTGTAATGTGTTTTGTTGCGCGTCGCGCACTTGAGGCGCAAATGGACATTAACATCAACATAAAATGCGCTTGGGGGTGTTGAACATATTCAAAGTTTGAAGAATAAATGTTATGTGATATGTCGTTAATAAGTTAGTATCGCATTATATTTTAAATTTGTAAGACCCTTAATTTTTAAATCCTAAATTATACAATTTTAGGGTATTTTGTGGGGAATTTCTTAGACTTTTAGCCTAGTTTTGGTATTTAGTGAGTTAAATGCTAAAAATATATTTTTGGAAATTGGATTAAAATTATTTCTCGGAGAATAATTTATTTACGTTACAAAAGAATTTAATACCGAGCAGTTTTGTTAAAAACATATCGAGTTGATGAAAATTTTATCTGTCTATTGAGTTGCGACGAGAGTATATACTTTTATCAAAATAGATAGTGATGTGTGTAAGAGTTAATAGATATTTGTGGGTTTAGTTTTAATTATAATATATATATATATATATATAATATATATTATAAGTAACACATATATTATTATTATTATTATTATTATTATTATTATTATTATTATTATTATTATTATTATTATTATTATTATTATTATTATAAGTAATATATTGATATATATGTTGAAAAGGAGATAGAGAAGGAAACAGAGGAACTAAAACACGTTTCCCTCCCTATTTGCGGACCTTTCTTCTTCCTTCTTCCATTTTCTTTTTCCTTCTTTTACTTCAAGAAAAGAAACCCAAGGCTTGGTGGGTGACAAAGCAAAGAATTTCCCAGCTTCATTCTTCCCCTTTGATTTGAGAACGAAGAAAAACGGTGTTAGGGGTTTTCAAAACCGTTAAACGCAAACCTCCACGTTTCTTCTAGATCTAAGCTTCGTTTCGAGAAGAGATAGAAGGGAAAGTTGCTCACTTCCATCCTACGGTGCTAGTGAACAAACTTCGGAAGCGACATCGCGAACAAAGATTTTATCGGAATTACTCGCGGTATCGTATTCGCTCGTTAAAGCTAATGTTAAGGTAAGGGCTCCTTCCAAACTTTTAGTTTGCATTTAGGGACTTACCTGTGGTTGTGTGGAAAAGAATTTTGTTAGGGTTGAAGTGTTGATTTGGGGAAAATGAATTTAATGCTTTTATGGGTGAAATTTTAGAGTTGGGTTTTGGTGTTATTGATGAGTGTTTCATGGAAAATCAATTTAACTCATTTATGTGTGGTTTTGAGGAAATTAAATTTGATGTGTTTGAGTGGTGGGTTGTGATAATTTTGTGGTTGTCGTGTTTGACGTGTTCATAATTAATATTTATAAATTTTGAGATGTGTTTGTGTGGATTTTGTGGAAAAATGAATTGAGGTGATTTGGTGTGAATTGTGGATTGAATTTGAGAATATGTCTGAGTATTTTCTGTGTGGAATTTGAAAATCGTTAGAGTTAAACGAGTATTAAAAATGGGGAATCTTTTAATATCTCTGTTTACTTAATGTTTGTAGTGAAAATTGTTTGAGTTAAATGAGTATTAAGAATGGGGAATCTCTTAATATTTGTATTTACCTAATGATTGTCGTCAAAATTGTTAAAGTTAAAAGAGTATTAAAATGGGGAATCTTTTAATATCTTTGTGTTCTTAATGATTGTCGTGAAAACTGTTAGAATTAAAAATGAGTATTAAAAATGGGGAATCTTTTAATATCTGCATTTACTTAACGATTGTCGTGGATAAAGTCAGAGTATGCTCATGCATTTCATAGTACATGGCGACCGGATGGGCCAAGGTGATAGTGGTGACCGGATGGGCCACGAGATGATTCCATGTGATTTGTTGGTTCATCTTATCCTTGCGGGGATTGTCGCGTCGTGTAAGGTCTGCGATAGACTACACATTTTTTGGTAAATCATGTTGACCCGTGATAGGTGGCAACTCAGTAAATAGTACTTCAGCCTGTGATAGGCGGTACATTTACAATTTACATTTTTAGTAAATCGTGTTGACCTATGATAGGTGGCACCTCGGTAATTTAGTACTTCGGCCTGTGATAGGCGGTACAATTATGATTTACGGCCCTTCGATGAGGGTTTTGGTTTGGAATTCCGAGTCCATGCATTTTGGCATATACGCATTGCATTAGGGTGCTTGGCACACGAGTCGTGTTTGATTCAAGATTATGATTGAGTGTTTGAACTCAAGTTGTCATGGTGATTGTGTTATAATTGCCAAGTGTGGATGTTGTGGAATTGTGTGTAAGTGTGATTGATTGCAAAACCTTTTCGAAACTCAAGTTGTCGTGGTGATTGTGCTATAATTGCTAAGTGTGAATATTTTTAAATTGTGTGTAACTGTGATTGATTGCAAAACCTTTTCGAAACTCAAGTCGTCATGGTGATTGGGCTATAATTGCTAAGTGTGATTGGTTGGATTTGTGTGTAAGTGTTGATTGGTTTCGAAACCCTTTAAAAAGCTGAATTTTGTTGTTTTCCTGTTGCTGTCTGATGTGGATTCGAATACAAAAAGCTGTATTCGAATACAGACATGATGTTTTTGCCTCCGACTTACTGTGTAGTCGAATACAAACTGATGTATTCGAATACAGACATGTTGTTTTGCTACTGACTTGCTATGTAGTCGAATACAGAAGGTTGTATTCGAATACAAACATGTTGTTTTTGCTGCTGAATATTGAAACAACCTTGTATTCGAATACAGAGATGCTGTATTCGAATACAACAGTGTTATTTTGTTAAAAACTTCATTTTTCAACCTTGTTTATGCATGTTTGGCATATGGAAACCCTTTTAAGGTGCATGCTAAGTTGAAAGGTTATTTTGTGCATTTAAAAACTTAAATGTTATGTGTTAATTGTTAATTTCGGTTGGTGACCCTTTACAACTATTGTGGAAATCTGGGCTTTGCCCTCATATGAGAACCAGGACCATCCTACCGGTTAGTACCCTATGGATGGGAATGTAGTTGGACACACCTGATTGGAGCTATGTTAGGAGGATCTTGTGGGGCGCGTGAAGATCAATTGGGATGTATAGTTTTTTGTAGAATGATCAGATTAGATTGACGTATAGAGACTAGATGTCTTTCTTTTGGGATGTGTTAATTTTAATTTGGAAGATTGTACCTATACCAATATTGTCATCTTGACATTTTATTATTGATGGGTTCCATGTACCACTCTTTGATGTGTAAATACTTTGGATTCGTATTTCAAAAACTATTCCGCTGCTTGTAAATGTTGTTGACTTTTGTCGTTGTGTTACGACTTAAATATTTATCCAAAAGTATTTTCTTCTTTATTTCTTTGTTTTTATGAGTTTGTTTTGAAAAAAAAAATACACTCGCGCTGTTAAAAATCGGGGTGTTACAATTGTGGTATCAGAGCTTTGGTTTGGATTTCTTTGGGGATGTGGAGTTTTGGTTATAGATGTAGGTCAACCTGTAGGTTGGGAGTCGTTATCTGATCATGCATCGGGGTAATTGGTCTGAGTTGTCAGATCAGGGATAGTTATTATGTGTTGATATAGTCGGAAGTTAGCTTTGGAATTATTCGAAGTGGTGTTAACACTCTTCTTGATGTTGGTTTTGGGGAAACACTACATCCAAGAAGGAATGACGTTGCAAGAATGAACGTTAGTAGGGATGACCAAATGGTTGAAGCTACGAATAACATGGATGTTTCCGTTGTTGCACATACAACTGCAAAGACTCTGCGGGATCTGGAGAAAAGGGAAAGAGAGATATGTGCTATTAAGTCAAGAGGATTGATAGATTTTCGTCGTTACCATCCTCCAAAGTTCAAGGGTGATGAGAACTCAGAAAAAAGTTGATTAGTGGATTCAAGAAGTGGAAAGGATCTTCGAGATGACGGATTGGTAGGCATAGTTGAAGCAAATCATGACGGCGTGGAATTTATGAAATGGTTCCAAGGACACATAAGCTATGTGTTGGTGTTAACTCGAAGATGATGAGTATGGATGGATTAACATTCGACTAATAAGGGATTTCAAGTAAAGATCTAAGTGGAGGATTTTTGTTAAGAAAAGTATTAGATGTTTTCCTTGTAGATCTCAGGATGAGATTGGATGATGTTTGATAATGTCAAAGAGATGTGAACATCATGGAATTGTTGGGAAGACGAGGCTTCCTTTTGGAATAACCTTTTGGTGCTTAGGTGTCCAAGAAGAGGCTTGTATTGAAGTTAAGGGGCACTGCACATTAAGGATGAATACTACCTTGGTTAGATAAAGTACACTTTGAGGAATAGTCGATACCTTGAGGGGTAAGGTCGAACATTCGAGTTAAACTAGATTCGCAACACATATTATTAAGTATGAATCTCATGACAAGTATAGGAGTGAGACTATATATTTTGTTGATAAGTGACAAATCTCTTTGTGGTTTAGGAGATAGTAAGTATGGATAGTGATTTTGGGATGAAACTATAGATGCGTAAGTGTGAATTTTGAGTGATGTTCGGAAAAACATATGGAGTTAAGCCTTGATGTATTGAACCCTATGTTACCATTAAGTGGAATTTGAAGTATCGAGTACGAGAATACTTCGAGATTGTAGTGATGTAAGTTTTGAGAGTCTATTAAAGGATGGAAATTACTAGGAGAATGTTAATATTTTGATAGGTCGGAGGGATTATTCGAGATTTGATTTGGGACCCTAAGATGGTTGATCTATAAGTCAACGATTTAAAATCCACAAGGTTGGTTGGAGGACCAAGTGACGCATTAAACTTGTATAATTGATGTAGTTGGGGTAGGCAAGGGATAAATAATTCAGGTTATGGATGAGAGTGTTTGAAGATCTACTAAACATGTTGTGTTATGATTAGAAGAGTTTTTAATTAGTGATATTACTAAGACGATTAGAGTCAATGATGAATAAGACCTTGTGTTGTATCTTAAGATGAAATGGATGAAATTAGACGATGTGATGAGTATTTGGAGATTTCGAGGATCAAATTTTATAATATTACTCAATGATAGAAAGTGAAAAAGAAGAATTATAACAAATGATTTATAGTTTAGTTGTTGGTCTTGGGAAGTCAAACGTTAAGATTTCATATGAGTGTTTAAGTGACTAGATGGATGATGAAAGGTATGTGGATCTTTGAGATATTTTGTTGCAAAGTTATGAGGATGAAGTTTATATATAATTATTTCTTAGGAAATGCTTATTGGGAACAGTTGAGAAATTGTTCTTTAGGACGTTTGATTGTTAGGATTCTTTCAATTTATACCTCGGTGAATGTTGAGAAGGAAATAAGAATCCAGCGAGTGAACCAAATTTTGGAAAAAATGTGCCAAGAAAACTTGTTGGAGCAGCACATGGAGATGTAGCTTATGACAATTAAGATTCAGGAAAGGAATTATCTCACCCATAATTCAGACATTGTTATTATAAGGATATGCCGATGATATAAAGGAATTACTTGAGTGCATGTCATCGGGGTTGTTATTGTGTTCATCAATCAAAGGAGTCAAATGTTTGTTTGATAGGAAACAATTGAGCATGAAATGAAAAAGTTTGGTGGGAGTTAGTAAGGCTTGATTTATTGAAATCACTATAATGAAGAAAGACGAAGTATGATGACAGATGAGCTAAGCAAATAAAGAACTCTAGATGTTGACCACAGGGACAGTTGAATGACGGTAGAGGTGAAAAGTGTTTGAGATATAATTTAGATGTAGAATATTTCGTAAGAAGCGTGAAAATATGAGGCATTAAGATTTTGTTTGAATTGTTGAGGGAATTCTTAATGACCAGGATGATAAGCTTCTTCAAAGGAAGAAAAGTTAAATAGTAAGAGGAAAGACAAAAGAAAAAAATCAAGTTACGACAGAGGATACTTTGAGATATAATGCACAATAGTGTGTACCAATTGTGGTTGTCAAAGAAAAGAGCAATTTCTAGAAAAAGACATACGAGTGTAAGCTAAGTAATGATTTCAAAATAATGAAGATGTATCAAGGTTCGAGGTAGAAATTTAAGGTTTGTATAAATGGAAAAGTGATGGAGTGAATACAATGTGGTTGACATGTCGTAATGGAAATAAATCATCAAGCTGCAAATAAAGGATGCGACGAAATTGAGAAGTATCAAAATGAATGCTGGCAGTAGATGTAGTAAAATTATTTTCGAGTTTGTGTAGAATTGCGGAGTATGTAAGAAATTGTCTAGTGAAGCGTAAATTTGAGTTGTTAGGCATGAGACAAATGTAGACCTTGATATGTGAATTAAATTCAAGTTCGATTTTGTTGGAAATGTGACTCTTGAAATGAACTACTAAATTGAAAGGAAGTTTGTGTGTCCTAAGTAGTTTGGATCACGAAGCAGATGTGAGGATAAAATTATTAAAGTTATAATTGGAATAACATGTTGATAAGAACACTACGGTTTGACGTAGTTGTACGACTAAAGAAAAATCGAGGATTTGTGGACAATGGAGAAATTTAGGAGTTTTCGGCTGTAGTGATTGTTTTGTGCTCAGTTTGGTACCAAATGGATGATTTGTACCAAGTGGACGTATATAAGGTTATGTGACATAGTTTTGGGCGTTTGTAATTTGTTGATAAGAGCAAAGCTATAGGAAAATACGGGAAACTCACTGGACCTTGAGAATTTGTTTGATCGCTTGTGCATTAGGATAACCTCAAGTGTAAGTCACAAGGAGCGCTATTAAAGTTCGGTTAAGATAGTCTAAGCCACTATCATGGTTGTTGGCTATTTATTGACAAATTGAGGGACTGATCATCCTTAATCTCTTGTTGATAGTAGACAAAATCATGTTGAATGGAACGGACGAACCTTACCGACTATGGATGTGTGTAGAGTTATTAAGCACCCTATGAAAACGGGTAGACAAAACTTTCTTCGAGTAGGCCGGGTGAAACAAGTTGTGACTTGTATGTTGAATTTGAGTACAAACCTAGTGTGGATTGTTACTCGTACTTTAAGTTTCGAGGACAAAACTAATTTTAGGGGGGTAGTAATGTAAGACCCTTAATTTTTAAATCCTAAATTATACAATTTTAGGGTATTTTGTGGGGAATTTCTTAGACTTTTAGCCTATTTTGGTATTTAGTGAGTTAAATGCCAAAAATATATTTTTGGAAATTGGATTAAAATTATTTGTCGAAGAATAATTTATTTACGTTACAAAAGAATTTAATACCGGGCAGTTTTGTTAAAAATATATCTCGAGTTGATGAAAATTTTATCTGTCTATTGAGTTGCGACGAGAGTATATACTTTTATCAAAATAGATAGTGATGTGTGTAAGAGTTATTAGATATTTGTGGTTTAGTTTTAATTATAATATATATATATATATATATATATATATATATATATATATATATATATATATAACACATATATTATTATTATTGTTGGACTTTAGTCCTTTTAATCCTAATTTTGACATAATTAACAAACATACAATGTTCATACATCATATGATAATCTAACATTTTAACTGAGTAAGATTTCAGGAACAACAACTCAACCCTACATACTTGAGACAATTGCTTGGAACTCAAGAAATCAACAAAAGTTGAAAATCTACTGAGCAAATCGATTAGGCAATCGATTTCGTAAAAGGGCTGTAAGGAAACATGTGTTTTGTGGTTACACAATCGATTAGGCAATCGACTGTCACAATCAGTGATAAAAATTGTGCAAGTCAGTGGCAACCTGATTTGTATGTTAATCGATTGGCACGTCGATTGTGCAAATCACAAAGTAAAAACTGATTGAAACAAATCGATTGGGAAATCGATTGGGCAAGTCACAGGGACAATCCATTACTAGGCTAATCGATTGCGTAAAATAATATTTCAAAAGTAACATGACCTGTGACAAACACAATCGATTGGACAATCTATTGTGAGAATTTCAATCATGTTAAGTTTGGTATCAATCGATTAGGAAATCGATTGAGCTAAACCAACTGGTAAGACCTTTTCAGAAACATACTACCAAATCGATTGGCACTCTGATTAACATGAAATTAGCTAAGTTCCTGTTTTAAACACAATCGATTGGAAAATCGATTGAAACAAATATTTGAAATCACAGGGAACTCTTAGTTTGTGGCCAAATCGATTATGTGCATTTGTGAATCGATTATGAGACTTAGTGAATCGACTAAGTAATCGATTGGTGTGATTTTATTATTGGAACAAAACACCTAACATCGATTATGCAATTGATTCATATATAAGTCTACACATAATTTTCTGAAAAGTGTATTAAAAGAATCGATTAGGAAATCGATTAGCTTATATAGTTTCAAGATTCAAGAAAAACAAGACTTGCGATAATCGATTGGCAAATCGATTAAGCCCGTTTTTATCACATTAATGAATCGATTGAGAAATCAATTTATATGTTGTTTTTCAGAAACTATATAAAGAGTTTTCAATCATTTTCTCAAAAAAACACTTGAATATACTTCAGAACTCTTAAGAACCTTTTGATAACATTCTGATATTGCTTTTTCAGATCAAGACCAAAAAGATTATTCATAATCAATAAGAGAGCTGAAAAAGAATTCTTGAGAGAAAAGACAATGATCTCACAAACACTCAAATGAACAACCAGATTATTGTGTGAGAGATACATTGATCAAGATTGAAGACAAACTTTGTACTTCTTTTATTTCTTTCTGTAAACAAAGTTTTGTAAAAAGAAACAACTGTGAAAAAATGCAGTATGAAAACTGGTGGCGATCTTCGTTGATGTAAAGATCATCAAGAAGGAGCTGGACTTGATCTTGTGTGAGTCTGACGAGTGACTGCAAGGATCAAGGGGTTAAGCAATAGGAAAGAGTTTGAGTTAGATAGATAGGTTTTCGAGGAAAACTGGACAAATCTGTAAACAAGTCTCAATTCTTTCTATTGAAGAAAAAGCTGAAATCCAGTTGGATTGTCAGGATCGGATGTAGGCTGTCATATTGACAGCTGAACCAGGATAAACCTTGGTGCATTCTATCTCTTATCTTTTTACCTTTATCTTGTATGCTATGTTATATTTCCGCTGTGTATAAATCTGAATAAATCTAGCATCGTATGATTGAATGTTCGATCTTAATTGTATGCTAGACGTATTTTGTTTTCTATATTGTTTTAATTTGATAAACGACTGTCATATTCTGTAATAACGAGGTCATAATAAATCAACAATTATTATTATTATTATTATTATTATTATTATTATTATTATTATTATTTATTATTATTATTATTATATTATTATTATAAATAATATATTGATATATATGTTGAAAAGGAGATAGAGAAGGAAACAGAGGAACTAAAACATGTTTCCCTCTCTGTTCGCAGACCTTTCTTCTTCCTTCTTCCATTTTCTTTTTCCTTCTTTTACTTCAAGAAAAGAAACCCAAGGCTTGGTGGGTGACAAAGCAAAGAATTTCACAGATTCATTCTTCCCCTTTGATTCGAGAACAAAGAAAAACGGTGTTAGGGGTTTTCAAAACCGTTAAACGCAAACCTCCACGTTTCTTCTAGATCTAAGCTTCATTTCGAGAAGAGATAGAAGGGAAAGTTGCTCACCTCCATTCTACGGTGCTAGTGAACCAACTTTGGAAGCAACGTCGCGAACAGAGATTTTATCGGAATTACTCGCGGTACCATATTCGCTCGTTAAAGCTAATGTTAAGGTAAGGGCTCCTTCCAAACTTTTAGTTTGCATTTAGGGGCTTATCTGTGGTTGTGTGGAAAAGAATTTTGTTAGGGTTGAAGTGTTGATATGGGGAAAATGAATTTAATGCTTTTATGGGTGAAATTTTAGAGTTGGGTTTTGGCGTTATTGATGAGTGTTTCATGGAAAATCAATTTAACTCATTTATGTGTGGTTTTGAGGAAATAAAATTTGATTGTTTGAGTGGTGGGTTGTGATAATTTTGTGGTTGTCGTGTTTGACGTGTTCATAATTAATATTTATAAATTTTGAGATGTGTTTGTGTGGATTTTGGGGAAAAATGAATTGAGGTGATTTGGTGTGAATTATGGGTTGAATTTGAGAATATGTCTGAGTATGTTCTGTGTGGAATTTGAAAATCGTTAGAGTTAAACGAGTATTAAAAATGGGGAATCTTTTAATATCTCTGTTTACTTAATGTTTGTAGTGAAAATTCTTAGAACTAAATGAGTATTAAGAATGGGGAATCTCTTAATATATGTATTTACCTAATGATTGTCGTCAAATTGTTAGAGTTAAACGAGTATTAAAAATGGGGGAATCTTTTAATATCTTTGTTTACTTAATGATTGTCGTGAAATTGTTAGAGTTAAATGAGTATTAAAAATGGGGAATCTTTTAATATCTGCATTTACTTAACGATTGTCGTGGATAAAGTCAGAGTATGCTCATGCATTTCATAGTACATGGCGACAGGATGGGTCATGGTGATAGTGGTGACCGGATGGGCCACGAGATGATTCCATGTGATTTGTTGGTTCATCTTATCCTTGCGGGGATTGTCGCGTCGTGTAAGGTTCGCGATAGATTACACATTTTTGGTAAATCGTGCTGACCCGTGATAGGTGGCACCTCGGTAAATAGTACTTCGGCCTGTGATAGGCGGTACATTTACGATTTACGTTTTTAGTAAATCATGATGACCCGTGATAGGTGGTACCTCGGTAATTTAGTACTTCGGCATGTGATAGACGGTACAATTATGATTTGCGGCCCTTCGATGAGGGTTTTGGTTTGGAATTCTGAGTCCATGAATTTTGGCATATACGCATTGCATTAGGGTGCTTGGCACGCGAGTCATGTTTGATTCAAGATTATGATTGAGTATTTGAACTCAAGTTGTCATGGTGATTATGTTATAATTGCCAAGTGTGGATGTTGTGGAATTGTGTGTAAGTGTGATTGATTGCAAAACCTTTTCGAAACTCAAGTTGTCGTGGTGATTGTGCTATAATTGCTACGTGTGAATATTTTTAAATTGTGTGTAACTGTGATTGATTGCAAAACCTTTTCGAAACTCAAGTCGTCATGGTGATTGGGCTATAATTGCTAAGTGTGATTGGTTGGATTTGTGTGCAAGTGTTGATTGGTTTCAAAACCCTTTAAAAAGCTGAATTTTGTTGTTTTCCTGTTGCTGTCTGATGTGAATTCGAATACAAAAAGCTGTATTCGAATACAGACATGCTATTTTTGCCACTTACTTACTGTGTAGTCGAATACAGACTGATGTATTCGAATACAGACATGTTGTTTTGCTACTGACTTGCTATGTAGTCGAATATAGAAGGTTGTATTCGAATACAGACATGTTGTTTTTGCTGCTGAATGCTGAAACAGCCTTGTATTCGAATACAGAGATGCTGTATTCGAATTCAACAGTTTTGTTTTGTTAAAAACTTCATTTTTCAACCTTGTTTATGCATGTTTGTCATATGGAAACCCTTTTAAGGTGCATGCTAAGTTGAAAGGTTATTTTGTCCATTTAAACACCTAAATGTTATGTGTTAATTGTTAATTTCGGTTGGTGACCGTTTACAACTATTGTGGAAATCTGGGCTTTGCCCTCAGATGAGAACCAGGACCATCCTACCGGTTAGTACCTTATGGATGGGAATGTAGTTGGACACACCTGACTGGAGCTATGTTAGGAGGATCTTGCGGGGCGCGTGAAGATCACTCGGGATGTATAGTTTTTTGTAGAATGATCAGATTAGGTTGACGTATAGAGACTAGATGTCTTTCTTTTGGGATGTGTTAATTTTAATTTGGAAGACTGTACCTATACCAATATTTTCATCTTGACATTTTATTATTGATGGGTTCCATGTACCACTCTTTGATGTGTAAATACTTTGGATTCGTATTTCAAAAACTATTCCGCTGCTTGTAAATGTTGTTGACTTTTGTCGTTGTGTTACGACTTAAATATTTATCCAAAAGTATTTTCTTCTTTATTTCTTTGTTTTAATGAGTTTGTTTCGAAAAAAAAAATACACTCGTGCTGTTAAATATCAGGGTGTTACAAAATTCATGCATTCATTAAAAGTTGTGTGGTGGTGCGTCCATAATTGGTTGGAGCCCACAGATCCTTGCGGGAATGTTGAGTTAGTGGTGTTGCTTGTAAGGACCCACGAAGCCCTTGTGGGGATGCAATATTCAAGAATTATTATATTGGCATATAGATTAAGTAATAAGGTTTGTTGGATATGCATTAATTAAAGTGTGACTAGTGTTTTATAAAGATAACTGATACATTGTATCTCCTAGTTTTGGGTTAATTAACGTTATTAAAAATGTGATATTGTATCTTCTGGTTTTGGGTGAATTAACGTTATTAAATATGTGATATTGTACTTCTATATCTTATTGTTATTGTACCTCTCGGTCGTTTAGATGGATGAATTAATGTTATTAATTATGTAGATATTGTAATGTTATATTTGTATTGTCATTGTTATTGGTCGTTTGGATGAATTAATGTTATTAACTACGCAAACATTGTACTGTTATATTTTCATTGTTATTGTACCTTTAGTGCGCGTTGTGATTTTTAACTGTTAAATGAAGTACATGATTTATTTATATTTTGGCTATAACAACTATATATGCATGCATATTTGCTATGTGTTTGTTATTTGGAGATGACTCTTACATTTGACAGGACGTTACATATAGTGTTAATTGAGCGAATAATGTTACGGTCAACCTAATAGGAGAAATGCGTTGAAGTACAATAGCATGTAGTTGGAGGCTCTAAGATACTTTTGTGCCGTTGTTAGACTTTTTGGGTTAGTTTACCACAAGTCCAAAGTTTATGACCAACTAGGATTTATGCTTGGGTAGTAAAATATCAATAGTTTGGCTATAGGAGTCTCTTTTATTTAACGTATTAAATTTACTTTTAGTGATTGTAAATATTTGATTCTTTATTTTTGAAAATATAACTAAAACTATTGTTAATTGATTTTAAGATAAATGAGTATTTAAAATAATTATAAATAAATAAAAGTGAATTTGTATTTTTATGTTTAGAATTCCGTTAGTTAATGTCCGAAAAAGCGGGATGTTACACAAACTTAAAAGTGATGTCAAAAAATATGTGCGGGATGATCCATATTTGTGGAAATTCTGTAGTGACCAGGTGATTAGGCGATGTGTTTCTTACCATAAGGCTCAATTCATTCTTCATTTTTTTCATGCCTCTCAAGTTGGGGGACATTTTTGTACTCAACGGACAGCAAGAAAAGTCTTAGACTCAGGATCTTTGGGCCCACTTTGTTTAAAGTTGCTTTTGAGACTTACAAAACTTATGAACAATGCCAAATACCAGGAACAACAATCACTCATAGGAGTGAGATACCTCAACAACTTATGCTTTTCTCTGAAGTACTTGATGTTTGGTGCATTGACTTTATGGGGCCTTTTCCTTTATCTTTTGGTTTTGTCTATATTTTACTAGCTATTGACTATGTTTTGAAGTGGGTGGAAGCAATATCCACTAGGACTAATGATTCTAAAGCTGTTGCAGGTTTTATCAGATCAAATATTTTTTGCAGGTTTGGAATATCTCGGGCCATCATAAGTTATAAAGGCACTCATGTTTGTAACCGCACCGTGGATGCTTTGCTTCGGAAGTATGGGGTTGTGCACAAAGTTTCTACATCTTATCATCCCCAAACTAATGGGTTGATCCGCTATCGCACACGGGTCAAATACAACTGATAAAATGTAAATAAAGGTAATAACTCGAATCGTTTCGCAAGGACTTCTGATATAATAATAATAACCGAATTGAAATTTGAAATTAAAAATGGGTTTTTTAAATTTTTGATTTAACAGATGAGCAAAACGATTAATCCACTTATTCGAGTTTCAGACCTATCACAGATTCTATCAATGAGTTTAATTTCTAATTTGTGATTCTATTCTTATTTGACTATAGAATTGATCAAACAAATGTAATTAATCCTATGTGAATTTGGTTTCTTTGATTGGATTAAGCATCACAATCATCAAAATATTACAATTAACGATCAAGCGTCGCAAAATTATAATTCAATTAAAGTAGAAACCGAAACCAAATTATGTCAAATAAATTTAATCAATTCTATTGAAATTCAATTTAAGCAATCAAAATATCAATATAATCAAATAAACAAGAATAGAATCATGAATCGAAATTGACAGTGTAACATGAATCTCAAGGTGTTGATGAAACTCTGAACTCGTTGATTAATCTTATAAAATTAGCCTTCCATGAAATTAAAATAAAACTATTTATTTCTTGTAGCAATTTGAATGCTAATTTTTCCGTCTTTAGAAAATAAACAAAACTGCCAATATATAGTACTTGATATTGGGCTTTAGGGTTTAGGGTTTAAAAACAAGTGACCCGCTAATTAAAATTATTACAAACGTTCAGATTATGAAATCTAAAATTTAGGCCTAGTAAAGTTCGGAATTGGTCTTTTCTTACAACACAAAAGTTGTATCTCAGATGTTTATCTTTCCAACGCCTGCTCATATGCGCCAATCCGATATCCATAGCTCAAGTTATGACCTACATAGCAAGAAAGAGTCAAAATACAAATAATAAAATTAAAATGCAAATAATAAAATTATAATTCAAATTCGACCCAAAGTTTAGTAACAAACTAAAAATATTAATCTAAGCTATAAAGAGCTTTTAAATTACAATACTGAAAAGCTAAAAACATGTGCCCAAATGCTATGATCAAATTTCCACACACTTAAATTTTTGCACTCCGAGCAAAACAATGCATGTGATTCCAAATATTCTTATGAATGCAAAGTGGTGAGAGAAAAAATATTTCTAGCTTAAGGCAATAATGAATAGTTTTGTTATCACAACCAAGGCAAACAAGAGGACAAGTTAACTAAAGAATGCATCATAAGTGATAGATTCCTCCCAGGATATAAAATTCTCTCTAAGTGTTTATACTCAAAGTGTTTGGGCTACTGTTTACACTCAAAGCACATCATGAAAGCTAGCACTACCATAGGCTTGACAGACCTCTATAATATATATTTGAAACACATGCAGATAATGAACAAAAGGTCTTTATTTAGGTTGTAACGTGGCCAAGGTAAGCGTGAGATAATCCTAACCAGACTAGGGCTGAAAATCAAAGAGGATAAAGGAGTAGCTTAATTATAAACAAATGCTTAGATCATTTCAATATATGCATGCAGACAAGAGTCAAGTCAAGTTCTGATTAACTAGCAATCATGAGTGAGATAACACATGTAAGACCCATAATTTTAAAGTACACTTTATGTATTTTATATGTTTTGGATTTTGGCTCGGAGGCTTTTTCTAGCCAAAGTTAATAATATTATGGAGTTTATAGGATCAAAAGTTATTTTGACGCCGTTTAGAATTACTCGTCGATAAATAAATTTAAATTAAGTGTGGAGAATCATTTACGTAGAATTTAATGCGTTACGGTGTGAAATGGTAATTTAACAAATATCTAGATATTTGGATATTTGTTAAGTTATTATTTAATATATATAATATATTATATAACTATATAATATATATATATATATATATATATATATATATATATATATGTATGGTTGAGGGAATAGGAAAGAAAGAAAAAGAAAGAAGGAAATATACCAATTTTCCATCTCCTTCCTCTGCTACCCGCGGCCATTTTTCCTCCTTCTCGCCATTTTCATCTTTCGTTGCTTTCTTTCTTCAAACTTAGTAACCCAGGTGGGTGAGAGTTAGAACAAAGGTTTCGCAACTCCACTCTTCCTCTTTGATCGATAAACGAAGAAAAACAGTATTTGAGATTCAAACACAAACCCCTCCGTTTCTTCTAGATCAAAAGCTTCATTTCGCGAAGAGTTAGAAGGGAAAGTTGCTCACTACCACGCTACGGTGCTAGGGACCAATTTGGAGGCGACGTTGCGAGCGGAGATTTTTTACCGGATTTGCTCGCGGGTACCGGAAACGCACGTTAGAGTTAACGCGAAGGTAAGGGCTCCTTCCAAACTTTTAGTTTGCATCTAGGGCTATCTGTGTTGTGTGGAAACGATTTTGTTAGGATTGGAGTATTGTTTTGGGAAAAATGAATTTACCTCACGTATGTAAGATTTTGAGTAAATGAAACTTGTGTGTTTTGAGTAGTGGATTGTGTCGATTTGTGTTCGTTGTTTTTGACATGCTCTTAATTGATATTGATGATATTTGATATGTGTATGGTTCAATCTTGTGAATAAATGAAGTGATGTGTTTTGATGTGGGTTGAAAGTATGTTTGAGTTGGTTTTGTGTGGAATTTGAAAACCATTAAGTTAAACGAGGATTAAGAATGGGGAATGTCTTAATGTCTTGTTTACTTAATGTGTGTTTGTTTGTGAAAAAACTTTTAAGTTAACTGGGCGTTAAGAATGGGGAATCTCTTAATGTCTCGGTTACTTAATATTTGTTTTTGAAAATCGTTAATATTTGTTCTTAATGTCTCGGTTAAAATTTGTTTTAAGTTAACTGGGCGTTAAGAATGGGGAATCTCTTAATGTCTCGGTTACTTAATATTTGTTTTTGAAATCGTTTAAGTTAACTGGGCGTTAAATGGGGAATGGGGTTAATCTCTTAAGAATGTCTCGGTACTTAATATTTTGTTTTTGAAAATCGTTTAGTTAACTGGGCGTTAAAGAATGGGGAATCTCTTAATGTCTCGGTTACTTATATTTGTTTTTGAAATTGAAAACTCGTTAAGAATGGGGAATCTCTTAATGTTTCTGGGCGTTAACTAGAATGGGAATCTCTTAATGTCTCGGTTACTTAATATTTGTTTTTGAAAATCGTTTAAGTTAACTGGGCGTTAAGAATGGGGAATCTCTTAATGTCTCGGTTACTTAATATTGTTTTTGAAAATTGTTAAGATAACTGGCGTTAAGAATGGGGGCAACTCTTAATGTTCCGGTTCTTAATATTTGTTTTTGAAAATCCTTTAAGTTAACTAGGCGTTAAGAATGGGGATCTCTTATGTCCGGTACTTAATATTTGTTTTGAAAATCGTTTAGTTAACTGGCGTTAGAATGGGGAATCTCTTATGTCTTCGGTTACTTAATATTTGTTTTGAAAATCGTTTAGTTAACTGGGCGTTAAGAATGGGAATCTCTTAATGTCTCAGTTACTTAATATTTGTTTTGAAAATCGTTTAAGTCTAACTGAGGCGTTAGAATGGGATCTCTTAATGTCTCGGTTACTTAATATTGTTCTTTGAAAATCGTTTAGTTAACTGGGCGTTAAGAATGGGAATCTCTAATGTCGGTTATTAATATTTGTTTTTGAAAAATCGTTTAAGTTAACTGGGCGTATAAGAAATGGGGAAATTCTTAATGTTTTCGTCACTTAATCATTTGTTTTTTGAAAATCGTCTTAGTTATTTGGGCGTATAAGAATGGGGACATCTTTAATGTCTCGGTACTATAATATTTTGTTTTTGAAAATCGTTTAAGTTTAACTGGGCGAAGAAATGGGGAATCTCTTAATGTTCGGGTTACTTAATATTTGTTTTTGAAAATC
>PGTU02017235.1:0-18936 GCA_002896215.2 Cicer echinospermum | reverse complement strand
GTGGCCGACAAGGCCCTTTTCCCTAATTCTTGGAAGCGAAGCAGGCTTTCGATTCTGAGAGAAAGATATAGAATGGAAAGGCAAAGAGATAGGAAACCAAATAAGGATGTTTCAATCTTACTCTCTTTTGTCAAGCTCGGCAATCTAGGTTAAGCCCATTTCATGGAGAAAGTTTACATGTTGGGCCAGTGCTAGTGTGTTCTCTTTCGTGGTAGGTTTCCGCTCTCAGTGAGGCAGCCATTTCCAGTGACCCTTTTTTGGGTGATTGGTTTTCTATACGGAGCATCGAACTATGGTCCCTGTCTGTCATCCAATCCAATAGGCATTTAGGGATCCCGATTGTAGTACTTGTAGATGAGCTTTTGGTAGTCCTATGCCTGTCTCTCAGCTTGGTCTATGTCTATGGGTTTGGCATATGTCTTTTCAGGGCTGGCTTTTATAATGACCAAATTAAATGAAAGCGTAAGAGCTAATGATTAAGAGCTAAAGGCTTACATTCTAGATATACAGGATCGCACGAGAGATTGGGGAAGGTCTACTATGGACCGGACCATAAGACGCAGTCTTCTTATGGCCTAGTATAGGATATCTCCTCTGTTCCGCTGAAAAGAGAGAAGCACTAAGAAGACGACTATTTTGTGTTGAATATGCTTTCTTCCACATAGGCTAGCTTCCTCCTTGTGGCGAACAAGGACTGAGAATTCTTTATTCTATTTAGATATATCTATATTCTAATATAAGAATACGAGTCACGCTCTCTCTTTTTTCGCCCTTCTTCCCGCTAGACTTATCTCTTTGGACCTTGTCACAGCCTAAAAACCCCCTCTTCTTTTTATGATTCGGATTAGTTCAAATAGCCTGATAAAGACCAAGACCCAGGGCATAGGACGGAATGGAATTATTTTCCTCACCAAAGCCTTCGATCATCGTGGAGGTGGAATCACGTTGAGAGATGATGATCCACGCGAACTAGCCAAGTGCAAAGTCTTAGCGCGGGACCCCTCCACAGCTAGGTTATTTATTTCCTATACCAAAGCTTTTCGGCTGGGCTGGGCCTATTGCGAGCCCACGTCAGGTTTTCCAATGACTTTGCTTGACCTTGTCCTCTAGTTGGTTGGCCGAATCATCTCTTCCACCGTAGTGGGAATGCTTTTGTCTGGCTGTTAGAAACATATGAAAAACCGGCCCAGTTCGTATCAGGGCTTCTGTTTGTGGAAGCATGTAATCTTAAAAAAAAAAATAATAACTGTAGCTACGGCCGTCCACCTGAACTTTTGCGGCATTGCCCATGGCATGGGCATGAGCACAGCACCTATGTATGGGCAATACTCCCTATATTCTTTGCAAGAGACCATTCCCTCACAGTCGATGCTCCTTCTTGCTACAAAGGCACCTTTGAAACTAGGAAGATTTCTTCTAGTAAGATGGCAGGCAAAGTCTAGCAGGGCAAGCCTAAACCTCTACTTCCACCGTCGCAGCCTATAACTCTAAAGCTAGAGTATAGTATATCTAAAGTGCGCTTTTGGCTTATTTATCGTTTTAGTTGAAAATGTCACTTGCACAACTCTTCATAACAGCTCCTTCTATGCCTAGTGCTTTTGCAAATGGGCAATTTATGGGCATCTGAGAACAAGCCCTTAATTTTATTCTTCAATTGCGCAAACCAAGACACCTACTCTTTTTATGTTTTATGAACAGCGCGAATTCTTGAGATGCTAAAGAGGGACTGGACTGGCCAAAGGATAAGGTACATCCTGTTGATGTTGAGCATTCTATTCTTCTTGCTCACTAAAGATATACTTACTTGTTTTCATGGAGCGAAGAATGCTTTATTTCTCGCTTACTCGAGAGCTAACCTAGAATAAAGAGTCTTTGACACGGCGTCAATATGGCTTAAAGAAGGTCGCTATGCCTCGAAGAGTTATATCGTAGCGCTTTCATAAATCTCTTTTTTATCCTCTGTAAGCTAAAAGGATATATTCTTAGGTAGTGACTCAATAGCTCTCCCCTCTAGTTTTCCCCCAATCCTCTCCTGCTTCTAATAGGGCTTTCAAGGGCTATGTCATCTAGAAAAACAGATCCATTAGCATTAGTTTCCTTCTTTATTTTTATTTTTGGTTGGAGCCTATCTTATATGCTTTCTTATGCCTTTGCAGTGCCTGAACGTTTTGTTTTGGTAAGGGACACGAGTGAACAAAGGAGAGGTTAAACCGCTTACTAGTGGCGAAAGAGCTTCTATATCGAAGTTCCACATCTTTGTGACAAAGACGATGCTAGTCTTTTCGACGAATTACCTGTTGGAGGAATAGGAATACTTTAGGGACTTTTCTCTCGAGAGATGGGCATATCCGCTCTTAGCAGCATTCCTCCTCAGATGGACAGAGCCTTATTAGTGATCAGTCCGCTAGTTTCCTGGATCCCACTCGGTCTTCCTTTTCCCTTTGCTCCCTGGATAAGTCTCATTCGATGTCGCAACCGATGCTTAAAACATATTATTCTATCTTCTCAGTCTTCGATCGATCATTCTCTGCTTCATAGAGGAGGGTTTCCCAGCTAACAAGGAAGCGGGATTTAAAATAGAGGTCAATTCTAAACTGGACCGAGATGGCCTATACACCAATTGACCGACACCATTCCTGAAGAAACGAAGATCGTTGCAAGAAGACCCCCGTGTAAAATGGCAGAAATTTGACAGCAGTAGAACGAACCTTGGGCTTGACATGACAGCACCTCGCGGCTCCCTTTCAAGATGAACAATGCGGCTAAGCGGGGCGGATGTGCCGATGGGTGGAGCGGCTGCATGCTGCATCTAAGAGTTTAGTTCCATGAGACTGAATAACATGGCCTGGCCTGAAACGAAGTAAACTCACTTTGCTTAACACAGGGCAGCAGAGCAGGACTGCTTTCTCACCCTCACCCGTCATCCAACATGGTTCGCACCAGCGTTATTTGACTCGCTTAGTCCATCGCTGCTTGGCTCTACTTCAACCACTACAACCTGACGGTTCCCTTGCAGCTAAAAGAATGCGATAGAACACCTTTTCTTACATCAGGAGATGAAAGCCGTCAAGCAGGCAACAAAGTCGACTATTCGTCTTCACTTCCTCAAAAGTGCTAAAAAGAGCCCCTGAGTGCAGACCCATCCCCAAGGGACTAAACGCATTCAGTTATCTTTCAAAGAGCTTATTCGAGAACAACCTATTCTAAAAGCAACCTATTTGAATTTGAAAACAGCTTCTTTTAGGGATGACTATTCTGCAGCGGTAATTGCAAACAGAAAGGGAGCACCGCTTACTCAAGCACTAGTACCGTCTAAGCATCCCACAGCTGATGATTTATTTCCTTCAAACCTTCCACCAGGAGGATGCAACTTATCTTTTCTATTCTTTGACAGATTACTTGCCCCAGGAATGCTTGCTGTCAGCAGTTAAGGGACAGAGGGAAGGTGACGAAGGTAATCCTACTACGGCACTAGACTAATTCAGTCTATTTGGCTACTATTCCCACTGCTACTACTACAGCTACTGCTGTAAGGAAGGAATTCGGTTTAAAGCTTGTTGCGGGGAATCAGGTTTGAAATTGTTTACACTCCTTCTCTCCCTCTTTCCTGTGCTAGCAATCCGGTAATTCGGTAAAGAAGTCAAGCAGGAAGTCCAGTAAGCCAAGGAGAGATCCCGGGAAAGCCAAAGCTGTGCTTTCCTTACTTCTTCTTATACCCTTGCAGGCAAAACAAAATAATACATACCAATGCCTTATCTCGGCATTAGGAGTTCATAAAAAAGGTAAGAAGGAATGGCCAGATGTAAAGAGATGTCCCTGAGACTAGTGAAATCAGATAAGAAGGTAAAGGAGTAAGACTAGCAATTCGGATAGAAGGACTCATTTTTCTTTCTTTCAAGGGAATAGGTAAAAGAGGTCGATGTATGGTATGGCCACGAAAACGCACGAAAAATAGATACGTGAGGGGGCGAAACTCTTGATCCTGATCCCGAGGGCGTCTCTAAATCAACATTGAAACACCACATCTTTCTTTGTCCACACATGTCTAAATACCATAAACAAAGATTCTTTCTCAGAAAGATCTTTTTTATTTATATATAACCTTCACCGCATTGATGACTAAGAAGCTTAGATGAGACATTTCCCCAGAGGAGGTCCCGAGATGGCAAAGCTGGCTCAACGTATGCTCTAGCTCCAAGATGAAAGTTTGAGTTTGGCCCCTCTCTTAAGCAAAAAGCGTTGTTTCCGGGTCGAATAGGTCATTCGGAATGTGCCCAAGGAGTGACCGAAGAGCGCATGGGACTCTCAATAACGGGGAATAAAGACTCAGAGTGGTTCTCTGTCTGTGCCCCTTTTCCAGCCATCTAGGTTTTCTTGAAGCACAAGCCATTCTAAGAGCGCCATTCAAGCCTTAGCCTGAAAAAGGCTAAAGACTGTTGGGAGAGTCCAGGGCGGTCCGGCGACCATTGCCCCTTTTCTTTTGGATGTTGCTATTTCCTTACATATAGAGGAATCGAGGAGATTCGTATACGCCCAGAAAGAAGCTCGCAAGACCCACGGCGCCTTGCTACAATAACGAGTGGCTAGTTCGTTCGATATCTAGGGGATACCCGTCTACTTCGCTTCACCAAGCAGACCCCACGTACTTTAATTGTCCGTCTGCTACTACGAACCCGACCCACAGGCCCATACCTTTCTCGACCGAAGCCATAAGTAGTAGTTTAACGCTTGATCGAAGCGGCAGTTACCAGGCCCGGCCCAACTATCCCAGGGCAGGCAGAAGGACGCAAAAAGCCAAATGTTACAGGGGCTTGGGATGCCTCACCAGGATGAGGCGGTAGCACTTGGCGTGAGTGCGCTAATAAACCAACCCATTTGATAATAAACCCTATCGAGTGTACGCTTTCGGTTAAGTGAAGGGATAGACCGAACCAGCTCACTAACGAAATTTCAGATCAGGAATGTTACCCGAAGCATATCTCGTTGGATGGATGTCGTTGCCGCGAAGTGAGCTTTTATGGGACTTTTACAAAGCGGACTACTATCAGTAGTCTATGCCTTCCCTGGGAAAAGCGGTAGAACATCCTGATCTCAAAGGAGAGCCTTGCTTTTTCTGTGCGGGAGTCTATAAGCAAAGAGGGGGTGCCCAGTACACTTGAGATGCGTCCCAAGGTCGCCAATGACCAGTACTGCAACTGAAAGCCAGGGTATCTTACCCTAAAAGCAGAGTTGGAATACTTTATTTATTGGTTAAAATCCAATTCGTGAGATGCAGTGATCTATAATAGGAAGAATTCTTCTGCAGCTGATCCAGCGGTAAAAGATTCTCTTTCAACCGAGGGGCATTAGTCAATCAATGAAAAGGAAGAAGTTGTTTAGTTCAAGAAGTAGTTTTGGCTCCCCTTCCCGAATGTTGGTTTGGAGTTGACCCAGTAGCAGGAGTTGAACACAGCGGATATTGATCCGCTGCTACATCCGCTGAAAGATCTGTTGCCAGTTCTGATCGATGGGGATAGGCATGAAGGCCAATCATTCCGGTTATCTGAGTTTCCCTCGACAATGCCGGAGATGTTCTCAGATGCTCTTAGATCGGGGGTTGAGGTGGCATATCATAAGGAGTAGCCAGTTTCGATAAAACCGAAGCTAAGGAGAAAGAGAACTACTCGACTAAGAAGTCAGTGTTGGAGGGGACTAATCCCTCTCTTCTAGCCAATACCAGGGAAAGACTTTCTAACCAATTCAATAAATAAGCTAAAGAGAAGTTACAGAAGTACGGAAGTGACAGAGAAGTCAACCTTCTTTGCCAAGGGACTAAACTATCTGCTCTATCTGGTACTGAACTAGATGCCGCAAAAAGCCCCAACTCTGGCTCAAGAAAAAGAAGGGATATCCATGAGATGAGTGCCCGTAAGTCGTAACGTTGAGTTACGGATGTGCTCCCATCTCTTTCTTTAGGGCGGTGGAAGCTCGACTAGGAAGGTTTGGAGGGAAAGATAATAATAGATCGACTTAGAGCGGTAAGCTTATTATCTGGTTTCAATATCAAGAGTGTTACGCAAACAAGGGATATACACTTGGGTACGAGACCGACTAAACGGATTGGAAATGCAGCTCAGTTGAAAAGAAAGACAGTTCTTCCGGGAAAGAAAGAATCAATCGGGTAGGGTTAGAGATTTACTTTACTTCGAAGTTAGGGAGTTCAGAAACCTACTTATTTTATAGGAGTGATTCCGTACTTACTCGACGCCAAGGATAGGAAAGACTGAACCAGAGTAGCTGGAAAGGAGTCTTTCTTGGGCTTTGGGGATTAGCTTTACTGACTAAGACGGAGATGAGGGCATACCTCGGAAATTATTTCATCACAAGAAAGTCAAGTTAGGAAAGAATGCAGCTCAGTCAAGAGATTCGGGTTAGGCGGAAATGGCATATCCAGGGCACGGCGCAGAGGATGTTCCGGTATTGTATAAGATAGGAACGGGAGTGAAAGAATGCATTGGAGTAAGTTACAATTGACATTGAAGAAGAACTTGAAGACTAGGCGCCAAAGACAAGGGCTCTTTCTCTAGTAGTGGACTAATCTTGATATTCCTAAAGCAGTAAGCGAAAGAAGAGGTTAGAACCAGCTCCACCGGCTAAAGGGACATGGACTCTTCAGAAGGCTCTGGTTTAATAACAGAATCAGAATCAGTAGCTTTAGGTATAGGGATTCCGGTTCTAACTAAACAATAAGGTAATGGGGTAGACCAATTCAACAAGATTCGAAGATGCTCTAGGTAGAGGTTCGAAGAGACTGAGCCAAGTAAAGAGAAATTGTCCGGGCAAAGAAAGCAAGCCGGGAAGGCAAGGCATAGAGTCGCCCCCAAGATGAAAGGGGATTGGTGGCATCGGTGCCCTTCATTCATTGGATATAACCCTCGAGCTCTAACCCAAAGTTCTGCCCTCGACCTTTAACGACGGGACAACAAACAAAGGACATTTAACCGAAGAGCACTAGACCAATAGACCCAGTTACACGGCTAAGACGGAATTTATTTTCGAGATGCAAAGTTAAAGTTAATGTCATAGTTGATAGCCTGCCCGGGAGTTTAGTTTCGCCTGTCACCTTACCTCTTGGTAGGGACGGCACTCCCTTGCTTCCAAGATGGGGAAGTTCCCATCAACTGGTTGGATCACTTTTCTTTAAAAGGCATTCTTTGGGTTCGTCTGAATGGGGCTTGCCAACACATTCCGACTAAACCTTCTCCACTACTGTTATGTGGGAAGTGGCATTCTTTCCTTCTCATGGTCGCTCTCTGGGCTAAGATTTTAGTGAACCTTTTGGGGCTTGGCTTGGTCTTCTCTTATTCAAATGGAAAAAACCGAGTTTTGTGCTATCAAGAATAAGGAATAGCCTTTATTTTAGCTACATCAGTGGCAAGGATTGCCTGGTATGAAAGAAAGGAGGGACCCTTTCTTGTTTCAATGTTTTTGCTTTAATCTTTCCTCATTTATTTATCCCTCGTGAGCAGTTACCGGACAAGGACGAAAAAACAATTTATTTAAATTAAATAAGGCTGGCTAAAGCGGGCAAGGTACTCGTCGATCCCAAAACAGGTATTTCGATTGACCTTGTACGAAATAGGAAGTCTTTATCTTCTCGTTCGTGAGCCATTAGTCCCTACTATATGGGGCTCACTTCACTCAATCAATAGAATACTTTTCCCTCCGGGGGTTCGGTTCCCTGCGGGGCAGTTACAGTCCGGCCCTGAAGAGCTAGAACATCCGGGATGGATGACGGGTCTCTCAATCAAGTCAAGTACTTTTATGTAACATGAGTCACATAAAATAACATAGTTTCAGTGATCACTTAGGCAATTAGTCTTAGCTAGCGCATATGCCCTTTTAAGTTAAGAAATTTGGAACTATAGGATATAGGATAGTTGACCCGGCCAATGATTGTCAAACTTGTTTTACAGTCATGAGGTCGCCCGAAGAAGGGAAACTGGCTGCTTCGTTTAGGTCTGGCAGAGGGAGTTGGTATGGTGACGGTGACAACAAACTTTTATCATTAGAGAAGAAGTTTGTGGAATTTACGGTGACCCTTGATGTGACTAAGGCTGCTTTACAGTAGGTGTGAAAATTGAGGGGAATTCTATTGGGCTGAAGGCAGGTTACTTGGGTTAGTGTTCAGTGACAATGGTAGCTAACATTACATGAGATGCGGTTGGAAGCGAGGCAGCAGTCTTTCTATGTTTTTCCACTCTAACGAAGTTTCTCTGGGTGAGCTTAGATGACCCGAAACAATGACCAACTCAATTATCTCCGCCCTTTGCGGAGGAGTTTCTTTTCTTAAACAGTCCCGTCTCGAACCGGAGGCACCCACTAGTAGTAGGGAGAGCCCATAATTGACCGGGTAGGCGAGCGGGCTATAGTTACCAGTTTCGAGTTACTTAGCAGGTATTCCCCAGCACGGCTTATGCGGATCTCTCTCTCTACTACCAGGGAACGGGTTAGAATCCCGGAGCACTACAGGCCTAACTTATTATTCGATATAATGAGAAGCACCTTTATTGAACTAAACCCTTATCCCCCAACTGATCTACCCAGTAATGTGATGAGTTCCGACCTCGAAGGCCCAATCCTTCGTCGTACGGAATGAGTATGACTTGGCTAACAAGGGAAACAAAGCGCCCAAGAGATCTAGCTCTTTGAGGACCTGTTGCTAGCCCATCATCATCCCGAGCTTTTCACCGTCGGTCCCATGACTGCACGAGCCCTATGAACTAGCTCTTCCGTGTCCGCCGAACTGTACGATGGAGGGCGTTCAATTCGAGTCTTGAATCTTCCCTACCTCACTGATTGACTCCTCCGGGAAATGTCGAATAGTAGGGACAGCGGAAGGGTGAGATTCTTTCTTTTAGGCGGATGGAGGGGCAATTCCATTCTAACGCTACTGTTAATGGCCGAGCCTCCTCTTCTTCTTGCTGCCTTACTTGCGAGACTTTATACTTTCTACAGCAAGAAAAGTGCTTGCATATAGTGGAAGGGCTTTTGCACATGAAGAAGAAAAGGAAGAAGAAGCTGTTGAGTCAGATGTGGCATTATACTTTTTTCAAATAGAATCCCTTAAGCAATTCCTGAAAGCTATCGTCATTACCATCGTTGCTATTTGAGCTGTTAGCGCAATTGAAGGAGAAGATGCTCTGACTTTGGTTTTCAGGAAGCTAGGGAGTCTTTGGTACTTCCAACCAATGAGAGTCATTTCACCGATAACCGATTTGAGGAATAAGACCCCAACACCTCTATCGATTGACTATCTTGATGCGGAGGGGCCGCTTCTTCATGAACCAAAGTTATAGTTTTCCTAAACCAACAGATCCTCTTTCTCACAGCATTTTCGGAGCAGGCTCAGTGCTTTCTTTAGCCTTGGGATAAATCGATTCGGTAGTGAGAATCGATTGAGACTTAATCATACCTGAGCCTTCTCTGACCTTCTTTGTCTGGGCAGTTAGCTATAAAAAAAAAGCAATAAATGAGAGCTAGAACTAATGCCACGCCACGGTCTATGTCTTTTGACAAAAACTTTAAGAGAGAACTCTAGGATGATCATCTGGTAGGTCGTCAAGGGTCTCAATAGGAATCTAGTTGGAAATCTGGTCTGTCTGTCAAGAAAGAAAGCTCTAGTTCAATTCAAATAGGTCAAGCGAAGGAGGACATATAATATTAGTATTGAAAGAGACGTCGGCTTAAGAAAAGAAAAGCAGGTTCGGAGCTTAGATCCGGGTACACACCTGGAAACAGGCCTAGGAAAGAGAGACAACGGAATCATAAAACCTATCGTCATAAAGATCTAGAAAGCAGAAAGGGGGCTTCTCCTCACAAGAATACACGGAATAGATAGACGCTAAACGATTCCAATCTTAAGGATAAGTTTTCAAGCATAGACGCCTTATCCACCCACAATTGGACTCAACAATATCTTTTTCATAAGAAAGGGAACAGGGGACTTAGGGTTTCAGCGTGCCAAATCCAATCCCTTCTCCCGTAGAGTACCTGTATCCTGTCTTTCTGGCATATCTCTCTTTTGTGCTATACATCTGATAATGGATGCCCATTCCGGATTGCTGCCATGATATGGAATAGAATAGCGGACTTTCTTTCTGAGGTGTGGTCTATCCGAATAGCTAGAAGCAGAGCGATAAGAAGAAGAGCGGTGGGTTTCCAAGAACCGAGAGATGGTGTTATCTATATACGGAACAGCACGAACTATCCCTTGCCCTTTCGATTGAGGGTCTTCAGCAGTGGGCTTTCCATAAGGTAGGAGGTGATTTGAAAAAGGGGAAGCCCAAAAAGAAAAAGAGCTTATTAGCTTCTATTAACAATCTCCTCTTTCCTCATGCATACAAAAATCTCGCTTCTCTGACCCCCCTCCCATCACCCCGGCATCGGATTCTCACACTCGGAGCGGCTCCCTGTGCCAACCTCGGTGAATGTCGTAGTTTCGCTTTGAAAAATAAAGACTTACTTATAGTAAGATTGGAGCAACCTTCCTTCGTGGCTGTTGGACATCTTCCGATTCGTAAGACAAAACTTTAATATCATCTCTATAGTTCCGCTTCTTGCTCTAAAGAAAGAAGGGTAGCGGAAAGGAATAAGTGGGGATAAAGGGTAAACCAGATAGCACAATGATCCATTTCCATTCTTCCCTTCGCTGTCTTCCTTGTCTGATCGCAGTAGCTTTAGCAAGGACTATCAGATCTGACGGAAGAACCGCGAGTATGATAACAGGTCAGAATCTGGTCCTTGTGCGAAAACCTCTTTGATGTTTGAACCGGTTTTGTTATGATGGTTTAAGAAAGAAATACGGCTTTGTCTTTATTGTGTATCTCTCCCTTCTATTTTCTTTTGCATCTCCTTCTTTTTTATTTCCTGCGCATCTATCTACTTAATCGCTTGGGTATTCATTCTTTTTGGAGATATTGTTTTCCCCTTTCTAATTGTGGGTGTATCGGGGACTTCCGGGAATCAAGCTCATCAAAACCTTGCCCTCGGTGGGACATTGACTTAAATCGTCCTCCAGCGGCTGAGCCGGAGCCTGCCTCCTCCACTTCGGACCACCCGAAGAGGTAGTGGATCAAGCTCTCTCGGAAGCGGAGGATAGGATCTGTATCGATTACGCCCATTCCCTCAAGCAAATGCGGACAAGCTGCTTATGGATGGAGAAGCGCGAGCGATCGCTCAACTAAAAGGGCGGATTGTCGATCGAATGGCGCAATTGGATTCCGCCGCGTACTTTTGGCGAGAAAAAAAAATGCTATTATTGGGGAGTCAATCCTTACGAATAGGCCAACTTAGTATCCTTACCATAAACTGTCTCAGATGCTTGAGGAATTGTGTCGCGCGGATGCCCACACATCCTCTATCTACTTTTAAATAAAAATATTTCTACTATCTACTATATATATTAAAAACAACTATTTTCAATTGGGCACATTGAAATTAGAGTCCTTCAGCTTCCTATAATCCCACCAATGTGATCCCCATTACTGATGGACAAATCTGTCACTTTTTTTCTTCTTCGTATTCCGACAGAAGAAGTGTAGTCTCCTCTCTTCTCATACAAGAAGAAAGGGAAGAGGCCTCTAAGGACCTAGCGCTGGGGGGAGGGGTAAAAGTGGGTATGCGGGTTTCCCCTTTAGGAAGGTTTCCTTACATCTAGTGAATGAAGATGACTCGATAACAGCGGATATTGCTACATATAGAAGAATGAAAAGCGCATCTCAGTTTAGTTGAGGAAGTAAGCTGTAGTGCTTTCAGCAGTAGGGGAGTTTTCTAAGTTATCATAGTTATCTACGTAAGTCAATGAATTAAGGCCAGCAAGTTCGCCAGTTAGCTTTCCTGCCAGCGAGTAGTCTGATGTTAGTTAGATTATCTCCTCTGATGTTACACTAAGGTATCACTGGAATCATAGATGTTTCTTCATGTTCAGCTAGTCTGTTAGTGATAGGCAATCCAGTTAGATACACGTAAGTTCTCTTATGTTGTAAGCCAGTAACTTTCTCTTCATCAGTAGTCCTGGAAGTAGGACATCTTTTTTGATACAAGACTCTTTCTAGGAGGTGTGAACTAAAGGTCTTTCAAGTCTTCAGGCCATAAAGTTGTTAACGTACCGATATGTAAAGAGAAAGACATAGGATAGTTTATTTAGACTTTCTCTAGCTATTTAGTTACAGCTTTCACTCATAACTCATAGGAACCTCCCAAACACTCCTAAGTCATAACTAAATAAACTCATAAAATAAAGCAGTAACTCCTAAACATTCGGGGTAAGGGCACTGAAGTATAGCAATTTTTTTTTTATTAAAAGAGGAGAGGAGAAGTGGTCCTTAGATTTCATGTCTAAGTCAGGAAGCCCCTGCAATCTCTTTTTTTGACGGGGGGCGGAGTGAAACGACTAGGCTCTCTAAAGGTATCAAGATAGGGCAATTGGCGATCCCGGGGTCCCCTTCGGGGTTACAGACCGGATCCGAGGAGAAAGAAACAAGGGAGTCTCCTCTCTTCTATTCTATTTATTCGATTTACAAACTTAACGCTGCGGATGATGCGACAACCGATTGTGCGACATCTATTCTATCTAGACAACTGCGGATTTGCCTGCCGATCGGAGAATCCGCTGTTCACTCCTATCGTCTTCTTGCTAACAGCCAAAGAGCGGATTGGCACAGCGAATTCGAGAGCAGCAGATTCAACAACTGAAATTGCGATTCTTCTTGAACTGACCTTTTAATGAGGAACGATATTGATCCTCATTCATCTATATGTAGCTGCCTTTGTCTCTATCTATGATGCTATAGATCATCTTGATATAGCAGCGGAGATAGAATGCTGCCTTTCTGCTCTTTCTACCTTTGCTTCTCCTGCTTGGGTCTCGCTCACGGATCTCAACCACGAGACTAAGAATCATGCTTACCACGCTATCTCGATCTCTATTGTGCAGCCTGAAGTGGTTAGTCTGGTTATCAAGGAGGATAATATGCCTGAGAAGGATTAAGTGGTTGATAGTGAGCAATCGGCTAAAGGAGGATGACAATGAATTCTCGTTTCAGACAGCGACGGAGGATGGTGTAGAATTCGAACAACACTCCTTTGACTTGCTATCTAAGAGACTAGCCTGGAGAGATAGGAAAGACGCTCTGCTCTAAAGGGATACTAAAAAAAGGCAACTCGATGCCCGGATTGACAACTTGATGTCGCAAGATCGGTTGTTAAAAGACTAAAGCCCACCTTCAAGCTAAAAGTCTAGTCGTATTTATTACTTATTCTTTCTTCTTCGCATACCCAAGAGTCATTCACTCCTAAAGAGATTTGAGAAGAGTCACTAAGATAAGAGTTGTTATAGATTTAACGAAAATAGGTTTTATAGTAAAGTGTGCCGCTATTGCATATCTCTTTGTTGTTAAGACCTTCTTGCCCGCTTAGGGCTATGTGATAGACCCAAAGGGACCTATTCTATTTGAACCAAGACCACATACACTATAAGTCATACGGTCAACCGAACCAAAGCCAAAGCTAAATCCTCTGCCCTTCGCTCCTCCCCGCTCACTCCCAGAGCAATGGCCATAGACCCGGTCGAGAGCCTTCCATGCGGATTCCTTCAAAGAGAAGAGAGTGTGTATTCCGGCATCAATGCAAAAATTTCCCGGTCGGGAACAAGAGCATTCTTGGGTCCACCAAACCATGCCATGAACAGTACACACAAGAGCAGGGGATATTGAAACTAAGACTCATTCGTCTATTGCTCTACCTTCCTCCAACAGAAAAAATTGCATCGTTTATTCCTATTCCGGCAAAACTAGCTGCTGACTCACCTCCCCTCGGCGTCTACGCCTCGATGTTTAACATCGGCGATTGAAAGAGAGTAGGAGCGCATTCTCTCATCTCAGTGGAAAGTCTATCGCTCTCAGCAGCAGTTCCTTGGTCATCCTCGGTTTATGACTAGCAGTCTTCTGATTGAGTCTCACCCTCTATTGATAGATCAAGAGTTCCGGCCCGGCTATGATTTCCATCAACAAACCCGATTCGTATAAAAGCTTAGCTTCTATTACAAAAATATTTTTGAAAAGGAGCTATCCTAAAGCTTGACAGGTCTCCCCAACTCTGTTTTTCACTCGAAAACCCGAAAGCATAAGGATGAGCTTGGGGCCACCTTTCCCAAGAACAAAAGGGAGCGTTTAGATACTGTACCTTTAGGTGCGTGCAGGAGCTTAAGGGACGGAAAGGAGAACAAGTCGCAGAGAAGCGTTGAAGAGAGCATGTAGTTTAAGCCATTGAATCCTGCAGCTTCTAAAATAAGCACCAGCAGACAGAGGTAGATACAGAGCCATAGGCAAACCTTCATGATCGATAGCCTTTTATGAAAACGACCCTTCGTGCTCGAGAGCGGATCCAAAGGCAGTCGCTTACCTAGGAGCATACTTCGGTGTAGACATAGCGGCATACCCCTTTGACTAGGTGGAAAAGAGATCTATTGAAACCCACCAAAGTCTTCTGGGGAGACAGCAGCGGATACAGATTTTACCATAAGCAAAAGCGGCTACGAGGCGAAGGCAAATAAGGTTCCGTTCCATGGAAGGGAAAATCATTGAATTAATAATAACGAGTTCTGATCAAATATTTTGCTTTCTTGTGTCTGAATTGTTATAGGAACCGGCTATTTATATAAGTATAGTTCGGTAGGATGAAGTGGGATGTGAAGCCTTAGTGGATAATGCAGTGTGCCGGAATGCGGCTCGGGCGTAGTAGGGTCTGGAGCCTAGCATGAAAAAGCCTTCTCTGGTAGCGGCAACTTACTAAGGTATAGTATCTTCTAAGCTTCCAGTCTATATAAAACTTAGTTAGCAGGGTCGTCTAGTCTGTCTGGCGTTCCCTCGCGTAAGCTACTTTGGCATCGGCTTCTCTCGTTAGGGTAATTACCAGAGGCGAAGCAGCTCTCTCGGAAGTTAGTTTCCCCGCCATCTTAGTGGGACTAGTCTAATAAACTTTCACTTCAACTGCCTGACTCTAACAAGTAAGCAAGTAAACTACCAAGACTCGGATTTTTTTTTGTGGTAACGCCCTTCTAGAATAGAATTACGTTTAACGTCCCTTTATGACTTTCCCGATCAGCGCCTCGGGTCGGTAGCCGGGCTCCGGGACATTACTACCACGGCTACTATCGACCCGAGCCCAAAGAAGGAAAAGAACGGACTAAAGCGAGGAGTTCATTGGCCATACATAGTGAAGGGGGATGGGGGTCAACCTCTTTCATGACCCATGGCCCCAGTGTGTAACTTGGTTAGCATTTCTAGAACAAATTTAGTAGGGTTGGTTTTTCGATAGGGAAACAGGGGAGTTAGTTGGCTGTAGTTGAGACACGTTTTTCAGGTGGACGATATGGATTTCTTCGAGATGGTTAACCACTTTTTTCACCGTGAGAGGGAGGTCATTCAGAACCGCAGGTCCAGTCCTGAACCGGTGGAAGTTCCCGGCGATCCCAGTGAGGCACTTCGAAGTGCCATTCATTGATTCTTGAGCTAGTCGGGAATATTGTGAGAAGGATAGGCGCTTCCGTTACTTTCCGGAAATGGAAGAAATCTATGTCAGTGTCGCAGAGAACATTATGTCTCGCGATCTGAAAATATCTGCGGAGATTATATATTGAAACCCTCGCGGATGGGTCTGGGGAGATAAGGAGAACCCTATCCCTAAAATCCCTCATTAGCAACACCTGTAAAGTGAGTCTGCCGCTTCGGTCTTTCTTTCATAACAGAGCGGGATAACGGCTGGCATGAAGTCTCTCGCACGAGGGATGCAATTTCTTGGTACAGGTAGTACTGGACAAGCTCTTAGGGAATAATATCTTTCTTATTTCTTCCTTTTTTCCCATGACGACCTAGGAACGGGCAATCAAAATATTTAACTTCGAATTCGGACCTCACATCCTGCTGCTCATGGTGTTTCACGATCAGTAATTGGAAATGAACGGAGAGTGTGGAACGTGCGGAACCACATTTGGATCACTCCCATGTGGCGGCACGAAGCCCGCCTGACGCCGAGTCGGCCTTAGCCCGCTAGCTATGCTGCTTATGGTCCCCGGCACGGTGGAGGTCCCGTAAGCGCGTCACGAGCACCGGGCGGTTGAGCAACTCAAGCCGAACGCCCTCTTACTACAACATAAAGGACAGAAGGGAGAGTTGTGAAGGTGGCCTCGTTTATCCACACCTCCGGTCAGATGAATGGGACCGAACCACCGGGTTTCATGAGCGTGGCGGGTCCTGGAGTGCCTGTCAGGGGCGCTATCCCTCGCATACCCCGGGTGGATCATACCACTGCACCTCACATCTCGGCCACAGGACGTGTAAACCCGCCGCCTGTCTCATTCCAACTAATTTTGTTTCTGTAATCCATAGCCTAACGAACGCAGCAGCGAGGGACAACCCGCCCATACAGCCAGCGGGGAGGATGGCACTACTGGCAAAGACCGTCCGGCGAAAACGCCGCAGGCGCGAAGCGTGGTAGGCCTGTGCCGGGGGAGCATAGCATAGGTAGGAAAGGGAGCCAGGACGGTGGAAGAGCCAGGGGGGCCGGGTCATTTGACGGAAATTGAAGGCTTTTCCCCTATTAGAGAAGGCCCTCTGAAGTCAAGGGGAAGTGCATTAATTCTTGGAAAAAGAGGGAGCAAGCCTATCAAATAAAAAAAAATGAATGAAAGTTAATTCAATGAATAGATAGAGTCAACGGTACGACAGACAGCGCAGCCTACACGCGAATTAGCTTCCGAGGTCGAGCAGTCTCAATTTCACTACAGGATTTGCGAATGAATGCTGGGCTGGGCCACCTCGAATGGCGTGAGCCGCATGCGGGGAGACCCGCACGTACGGTTTTTAGGGGGATCTGGTCGAAAGACCGAGCCCGGCGCCACCCGACTAGAGGACTGAGAAATTAAATAGAACAGTACAAAACTTAATCCTTCAAGCTTTACCTTATTCTGATCGTTTAGAGGGCGGATCGGCGAGTCACTGAAGGAGTCCTCCAGTTTCTTCGGAGGTGTGATACTACTTGCCTCGCAATCAGTCGGCAGACTAAGAGATGTACTATTGTGATATTAATCCACGATATATGGCGACTGACAATCAGTCATCTGTCGTAGAAGAGATAAACAGGTGCGACCAATGATCCGCTAAGACTAACGTATCTACATTCTTCCATCACAAAAAGAGCGGACCAGGTCAGAACGGAGCGTGAATGCAAGATGCCAGCGGACAACCGTCATCGGCCGGACAGAGGCTAGGGCCTGCTTCCTTCCACCGCGTCCTTCCTTGTGTGTCGGAGATATAAGCGAGTGCACCGGAAAAGAACAGCAACTGAGAAGGGTGCAGATCATAGTTTATGGTGTGATGTTCGAAGGCATCGCTCGAAGTCATACATTTATGCACACTTTCTCAACACGATCTTTAGCGATAGATCTATTAGAGAGCATTCGCGGTGAACCGGTGAACTACACTCGCTTCTGGATAGATGTGTGGGACAGAGGGCTCGTGGTACCTGCTGCCCACCTTTCCTCCTCTGCTTTGAGAACCGTGTGAACAGAGAGTGGGCAGAAGGGAAGGAGGTCCTCATACGGAGTCGCACACTTACTTGAGCAGTGCGGAAGACTGGGGAATGGGTTGAGTAAACTCCCCTGGGGCCGGGAAAATAACAGACGAAGCTTTACTTAGATAGGGCTTTTATTGGTTTTTTTCTTAGTGATTGGAAAGGAGGGCGCCTGGGTATGTTACAAAAAGGGAAGGCAGAGGTAGTACTTCGAATGGCGAAACGAAGGGCTAAATAGCGCCAGTGATTCTCTGAGCCGGTCTGGATTTTCAACGCCTCGGGAAACTGGTCGAGATAGATGACAGCACCCTTTTCCTCTCTTCCTTACCGGGAGGGCAATCTTCTCTTATGGCCTTCACCTCCCGCCCGGCCCGGAAATAGAACCCAGCCCCCCCTTCTGATCCATTCATTTCTGCAAGCAGGGGGGATCCAGAGCTAAGCCTCCCGTCTATTGCATAACCTAAAAAAGCGATAAGCAAAGTACCAAAGGTGCGCTCCGCCCGGTGAACTCAGAAAGAAATGGGTTTGCGCTTTGAAGTGATGAGGTCGCAAAGAGGGAAGTAGGGCTCCTATTGAAAGGCTTTCCCTCCCTCAAAAGGCGACCAGCTTTCAATACTGTTACGTTACGCTGCTATTTTTCCAATATCATTGAATAGCATGGCCTGCCTGGGGCTAAGGTCACTCAAGTGGGAGAGCCGTGTTATGGGTGACCTTATTGCACGGTTCAGAGAGCACTTGTGTATGTGATGCAAGTGAACGTGTACGAAAAAGCTGTATCTAGGGTGAGTTCTTCGTTCCGTCGTCGACCCTATCTATGTTTCTACGATGGCCCAAGAACACGCTCATTCTTCAGCCGTAGAGAGACTTTTGAATTGCGAGGTACCATTACGAGCTCAATATATACGAGTGTTATTCCGTGAAATAACTCGAATTTCAAATCATTCACTTGCTTTAACTACTCATGCTATTGATGTGGGAGCATCCACTCCGTCCCTGTGGGCTTTTGAGGAGCGGGAGAAATTGTTGGAATTCTATGAAAGAGTCTCGGGAGCCAGGATGCATGCCAGTTTCATACGACCGGGTGGAGTGGCACAAGATCTGCCTCTTGGCTTATGTCGAGATATTGATTCCTTCACACAACAATTTGCTTCTCGTATCGACGAATTAGAAGAGATGTCAACCGGCAACCGTATCTGGAAACAACGATTAGTGGATATTGGTACTGTCACTGCACAGCAAGCAAAGGATTGGGGATTCAGTGGTGTAATGTTAAGAGGTCGTGCGACATGAAGACATTGATAGCAATATGGGGGGAGTTCCCATCAG
>PGTU02017234.1:0-16379 GCA_002896215.2 Cicer echinospermum | reverse complement strand
GGACGACGAAAATGACCTAAATGTTAATCTAATGACACAGATGAACTTATTGATTGCACAAAATAGGTTAAAACGCCTAATTGGACAAGAATAAGCCTAGGTGAGGGACGAAATGACCTAAATGTTCATCCATGACACAAACAACCTATTGGATGCACAAGATTGGTTAAAAACCTAATGGACAAGAATAAGCCTAGGGAGGACGAAAATGACCTAAATGTTCATCCAATGACACAAATGATTATGGATGCACAAGATTGGTTAAAAAACCCTAATTGGACAAGAATAAGCCTAGGGAGGACGAAAATGACCTAAATGTTCATCCAATGACACAAATGAACTTATTGGATGCACAAGATTGGTTAAAAACCTTATTGGACAAGAATAAGTCTAGGGAGGACGAAAATGACCTAAATGTTCATCCATGACACAAACACACTTATTGGATGCACAAGATTGGTTAAAAACCCTAATTGGACAAGAATAAACCTAGGGAGGACGAAAATGACCTAAATGTTCATCCAATGACACAAATGAACTTATTGGATGCACAAGATTGGTTAAAAACCTAATTGGACAAGAGATAAGCCTAGGGAGGACGAAAATGACCTAAATGTTCATCCAATGACACAAACACAACTTATTGATGCACAAGATTGGTTAAAAACCCTAATTGGACAAGAATAAACTAGGGAGGACGAAAATGACCTAAATGTTCATCCAATGACACAAATGAACTTATTGGATGCACAAGATTGGTTAAAAACCCTAATTGGACAAGAATAAGCCTAGGGAGGACGAAAATGACCTAAATGTTCATCCAATGACACAAATGAACTTATTGGATGCACAAGATTGGTTAAAAACCCTAATTGGACAAGAATAAGCCTAGGGAGGACGAAAATGACCTAAATGTTCATCCAATGACACAAATGAACACCTATTGGATGCACAAGATTGGTTAAAAACCCTAATTGGACAAGAATAAGCCTAGGGAGGACGAAAAATGACCTAAATGTTCATCCAATGACACAAATGAACTTATTGGATGCACAAGATTGGTTAAAAACCCTAATTGGACAAGAATAAGCTAGGGAGGACGAAAATGACCTAAATGTTCATCCAATGACACAAATGAACTTATTGGATGCACAAGATTGGTTAAAAACCCTAATTGGACTAGAATAAACCTAGGGAGGACGAAAATGACCTAAATGTTCATCCAATGACACAAATGAACTTATTGGATGCACAAGATTGGTTAAAAACCCTAATTGGACAAGAATAAGCCTAGGGAGGACGAAAATGACCTAAATGTTCATCCAATGACACAAATGAACTTATTGGATGCACAAGATTGGTTAAAAACCCTAATTGGACAAGAATAAGCCTAGGGAGGACGAAAATGACCTAAATGTTCATCCAATGACACAAACACACTTATTGGATGCACAAGATTGGTTAAAAACCCTAAATTGGACAAGAATAAGCCTAGGGAGGACGAAAATGACCTAAATGTTCATCCAATGACACAAACACACTTATTGGATGCACAAGATTGGTTAAAAAACCCTAATTGGACAAGAATAAGCCTAGGGAGGACGAAAATGACCTAAATGTTCATCCAATGACACAAATGAACTTATTGGATGCACAAGATTGGTTAAAAACCCTAATTGGACAAGAATAAGCCTAGGGAGGACGAAAATGACCTAAATGTTCATCCAATGACACAAATGAACTTATTGGATGCACAAGATTGGTTAAAAACCCTAATTGGACAAGAATAAGCCTAGGGAGGACGAAAATGACCTAAATGTTCATCCAATGACACAAATGAACTATTTGGATGCACAAGATTGGTTAAAAACCCTAATTGGACAAGAATAAGTCTAGGGAGGACGAAAATGACCTAAATGTTCATCCAATGACACAAATATTGGATGCACAAGATTGGTCCAAAACCCTAATTGGACAAGAATAAGCCTAGGGAGGACGAAAATGACCTAAATGTTCATCCAATGACACAAATGAACTTATTGGATGCACAAGATTGGTTAAAAACCCTAATTGGACAAGAATAAGCCTAGGGAGGACGAAAATGACCTAAATGTTCATCCAATGACACAAATGAACTTATTGGATGCACAAGATTGGTTAAAAAACCCTAATTGGACAAGAATAAGTCTAGGGAGGACGAAAATGACCTAAATGTTCATCCAATGACACAAATGAACTTATTGGATGCACAAGATTGGTTAAAAACCCTAATTGGACAAGAATAAGCCTAGGGAGGACGAAAATGACCTAAATGTTCATCCAATGACACAAATGAACTTATTGGATGCACAAGATTGGTTAAAAACCCTAATTGGACAAGAATAAGCCTAGGGAGGACGAAAATGACCTAAATGTTCATCCAATGACACAAATGAACTTATTGGATGCACAAGATTGGTTAAAAACCCTAATTGGACAAGAATAAAGCCTAGGGAGGACGAAAATGACCTAAATGTTTCATCCAATGACACAAATGAACTTATTGGATGCACAAGATTGGTTAAAAACCCTAATTGGACAAGAATAAGCCTAGGGAGGACGAAAATGACCTAAATGTTCATCCAATGACACAAATGACACCTATTGGATGCACAAGATTGGTTAAAAACCCTAATTGGACAAGAATAAACTAGGGAGGACGAAAATGACCTAAATGTTCATCCAATGACACAAATGAACTTATTGGATGCACAAGATTGGTTAAAAACCCTTAATTGGACAAGAATAAGCTAGGGCAGGACGAAAATGACCTAAATGTTGTTCATCCAATGACACAAAATGAACTTATTGGATGCACAAGATTGGTTAAAAACCCTAATTGGACAAGAATAAGCCTAGGGAGGACGAAAATGACCTAAATGTTCATCCAATGACACAAATGAAACTTATTGGATGCACAAGATTGGTTAAAAACCCTAATTGGACAAGAATAAGCCTAGGGAGGACGAAAATGACCTAAATGTTCATCCAATGACACAAACAACCTATTGGATGCACAAGATTGGTTAAAAAACCCTAATTGGACTAGAATAAGTCTAGGGAGACGAAAATGACCTAAATGTTCATCCAATGACACAAATGAACTTATTGGATGCACAAGATTGGTTAAAAACCCTAAATTGGACAAGAATAAGCCTAGGGAGGACGAAAATGACCTAAATGTTCATCCAATGACACAAATGAACTTATTGGATGCACAAGATTGGTTAAAAACCCTAATTGGACAAGAATAAGCCTAGGGAGGACGAAAATGACCTAAATGTTCATCCAATGACACAAACAACCTATTGGATGCACAAGATTGGTTAAAAACCCTAATTGGACAAGAATAAGCCTAGGGAGGACGAAAATGACCTAAATGTTAATCCAATGACACAAATGAACTTATTGGATGCACAAGATTGGTTAAAAAACCCTAATTGGACAAGAATAAGTCTAGGGAGGACGAAAATGACCTAAATGTTCATCCAATGACACAAATGAACTTATTGGATGCACAAGATTGGTTAAAAACCCTAATTGGACAAGAATAAGCCTAGGGAGGACGAAAATGATCCTAAATGTTCATCCAATGACACAAATGAACCTATTGGATGCACAAGATTGGTTAAAAACCCTAATTGGACAAGAATATGCACAAGAGGACGAAAATGACCTAAATGTTAAAAATGACACAAACATATTGGATGCACAAGATTGGTTAAGTCCTAGGGACAAGAATAAGCCTACGGGAGGACGAAAATGACCTAAATGTTCATCCAATGACACAAATGAACTTATTGGATGCACAAGATTGGTTAAAAACCCTAATTGGACAAGAATAAGCCTAGGGAGGACGAAAATGACCTAAATGTTCATCCAATGACACAAATGACACTTATTGGATGCACAAGATTGGTTAAAAACCCTAATTGGACAAGAATAAGTATAGGGAGGACGAAAATGACCTAAATGTTCATCCAATGACACAAATGAACTTATTGGATGCACAAGATTGGTTAAAAACCCTAATTGGACAAGAATAAGCCTAGGGAGGACGAAAATGACCTAAATGTTCATCCAATGACACAAATGAACTTATTGGATGCACAAGATTGGTTAAAAACCCTAATTGGACAAGAATAAGCCTAGGGAGGACGAAAATGACCTAAATGTTCATCCAATGACACAAATGAACTTATTGGATGCACAAGATTGGTTAAAAAACCCTAATTGGACAAGAATAAGCCTAGGGAGGACGAAAATGACCTAAATGTTTCATCCAATGACACAAATGAACTTATTGGATGCACAAGATTGGTTAAAAACCCTAATTGGACAAGAATAAGCCTAGGGAGGACGAAAATGACCTAAATGTTCATCCAATGACACAAATGAACTTATTGGATGCACAAGATTGGTTAAAAACCCTAATTGGACAAGAATAAGCCTAGGGAGGACGAAAATGACCTAAATGTTCATCCAATGACACAAATGAACTTATTGGATGCACAAGATTGGTTAAAAACCCTAATTGGACAAGAATAAGCCTAGGGAGGACGAAAATGACCTAAATGTTCATCCAATGACACAAATACCTAAATGTTCTCACATGGACACAAATGAAACTTATTGGATGCACAAGATTGGTTAAAAACCCTAATTGGACAAGAATAAGTCCTAGGGAGGACGAAAATGACCTAAATGTTCATCCAATGACACAAAAATGAACTTATTGGATGCACAAGATTGGTTAAAAACCCTAATTGGACAAGAATAAGCCTAGGGAGGACGAAAATGACCTAAATGTTCATCCAATGACACAAATGAACTATTGGATGCACAAGATTGGTTAAAAACCCTAATTGGACAAGAATAAGCCTAGGGAGGACGAAAATGACCTAAATGTTCATCCAATGACACAAATGAACCTTTTGGATGCACAAGATTGGTTAAAAACCCTAATTGGACAAGAATAAGCCTAGGGAGGACGAAAATGACCTAAATGTTCATCCAATGACACAAATGAACACACCTATTGGATGCACAAGATTGGTTAAAAACCCTAATTGGACAAGAATAAGCCTAGGGAGGACGAAAATGACCTAAATGTTCATCCAATGACACAAATGAACTTATTGGATGCACAAGATTGGTAAAAACCCTAATTGGACAAGAATAAGCCTAGGGAGGACGAAAATGACCTAAATGTTCATCCAATGACACAAATGAACTTATTGGATGCACAAGATTGGTTAAAAAACCCTAATTGGACAAGAATAAGCCTAGGAGGACGAAAATGACCTAAATGTTCATCCAAATGACACAAATGAACTTATTGGATGCACAAGATTGGTTAAAAACCCTAATTGGACAAGAATAAGCCTAGGGAGGGACGAAAATGACCTAAATGTTCATCCAATGACACAAACACACCTATTGGATGCACAAGATTGGTTAAAAACCCTAATTGGACACAAGAATAAGCCTAGGGAGGACGAAAATGACCTAAATGTTAATCCAATGACACAAAATGACACTTATTGGATGCACAAGATTGGTTAAAAACCCTAATTGGACAAGAATAAGCCTAGGGAGGACGAAAATGACCTAAATGTTCATCCAATGACACAAATGAACCTATTGGATGCACAAGATTGGTTAAAAACCCTAATTGGACAAGAATAAGCCTAGGGAGGACGAAAAATGACCTAAATGTTAATCCAATGACACAAATGAACTTATTGGATGCACAAGATTGGTTAAAAACCCTAATTGGACAAGAATAAGCCTAGGGAGGACGAAAATGACCTAAATGTTTAATCCAATGACACAAATGAACTTATTGGATGCACAAGATTGGTTAAAAACCCTAATTGGACAAGAATAAGCCTAGGGGAGGACGAAAATGACCTAAATGTTCATCCAATGACACAAATGAACTTATTGGATGCACAAGATTGGTTAAAAAACCTAATTGGACAAGAATAAGCCTAGGGAGGACGAAAATGACCTAAATGTTCATCCAATGACACACAAATGAACTTATTGGATGCACAAGATTGGTTAAAAACCCTAATTGGACAAGAATAAGCCTAGGGAGGACGAAAATGACCTAAAATGTTCATCCAATGACACAAATGAACCTATTGGATGCACAAGATTGGTTAAAAACCCTAATTGGACAAGAATAAGTCTAGGGAGGACGAAAATGACCTAAATGTTCATCCAATGACACAAATGAACTTATTGGATGCACAAGATTGGTTAAAAACCCTAATTGGACAAGAATAAGCCTAGGGAGGACGAAAATGACCTAAATGTTCATCCAATGACACAAATGAACTTATTGGATGCACAAGATTGGTTAAAAACCCTAATTGGACAAGAATAAGCCTAGGGAGGACGAAAATGACCTAAATGTTCATCCAATGACACAAATGAACTTATTGGATGCACAAGATTGGTTAAAAAACCCTAATTGGACAAGAATAAGCCTAGGGAGGACGAAAATGACCTAAATGTTCATCCAATGACACAAATGAACTTATTGGATGCACAAGATTGGTTTAAAAACTAAATTGGACAAGAATAAGTCTAGGGAGGACGAAAATGACCTAAAATGTTCATCCAAATGACACAAAATGAACCTATTGGATGCACAAGATTGGTTAAAAACCCTAATTGGACAAGAATAAGCCTAGGGAGGACGAAAATGACCTAAATGTTCATCCAATGACACAATGAACTTATTGGATGCACAAGATTGGTTAAAAACCCTAATTGGACAAGAATAATAGAGGGAGGACGAAAATGACAAATGTTCATCCAATGACACAAACACACACTTATTGGATGCACAAATTGGTTAAAACCCTAATTGGACAAGAATAAGCCTAGGAGAGGACGAAAATGACCTAAATGTTCATCCAATGACACAAATCTAATCTATTGGATGCACAAGATTGGTTAAAAGCCTAATTGGACAAGAATAAGCCTAGGGAGGACGAAAATGACCTAAATGTTCATCCAATGACACAAATGAACTTTATTGGATGCACAAGATTGGTTAAAAACCTAATTGGACAAGAATAAGCCTAGGGAGGACGAAAATGACCTAAGATGGTTCATCCAATGACACAAATGACAACACTTATTGGATGCACAAGATTGGTTAAAAACCCTAATTGGACAGAATAAACGCTAGAAGGACGAAAATGACCTAAATGTTAATAAATGACACAAATGAACATATTGGATGCACAAGATTGGTTAAAAACCATAATTGGACAAGAATAAGCCTAGGGAACGAAAATGACCTAAATGTTCATCCAATGACACAAAATGAACTTATTGGATGCACAAGATTGGTTAAAAACCCTAATTGGACAAGAAATAATGTCTAGGGAGGACGAAATGACATAAATGTTCATCCAATGACACAAATGAACTTATTGGATGCACAAGATTGGTTAAAAACCCTAATTGGACAAGAATAAACCTAGGGAGGACGAAAATGACCTAAATGTTCATCCAATGACAACAAATGAACTATTGGATGCACAAGATTGGTTAAAAACCCTAATTGGACCAAGAATAAGCCTAGGGAGGACGAAAATGACCTAAATGTTCATCCAATGACACAAATGAACTTATTGGATGCACAAGATTGGTTAAAAACCCTAATTGGACAAGGAATAAGCTAGGGAGGACGAAAATGACCTAAATGTTCATCCAAATGACACAAATGAACTTATTGGATGCACAAGATTGGTTAAAAACCCTAATTGGACAAGAATAAACCTAGGGACGACGAAATGACCTAAATGTTCATCCAATGACACAAATGAACTTATTGGATGCACAAGATTGGTTAAAAACCCTAATTGGACAAGAATAAACCTAGGGAGGACGAAAATGACCTAAATGTTCATCCATGACACAAATGAACTTATTGGACTGCACAAGATTGTTTAAAAACCCTAATTGGACAAGAATAAGCTAGGAGGACGAAAATGACCTAAATGTTCATCCAATGACACAAACACCACTTATTGGATGCACAGGATTGGTTAAAAACCCTAATTGACAAGAATAAGCCTAGGAGGACGAAAATGACCTAAATGTTCATCCAATGACACAAATGAACTTATTGCGGATGCACAAGATTGGTTAAAAACCCTAATTGGACAAGAATAAGCCTAGGGAGGACGAAAATGACCTAAATGTTCATCCAATGACACAAAATGAATGACACTCACAAGATGGACCTAATTGCACAAGAGATTGCGTTAAAATGACCTAAATTGGACAAGAAATAAGCCTATCGATGCCAGAGGATGCGATGAAATAGACCTAAATGTTCGTCCTATGTGACACATGAACTTATTGGATGCACAAGATTGGTTAAAAACCCTAATTGGGACAAGATAAGCCTAGGGAGGACGAAAATGACCTAAATGTTCATCCAATGACACAAATGACTTATTGGATTCATAAGATTGGTTAAAAACCCTAATGGACAAGAATAAGCCTAGGGAGGACGAAAATGACCTAGATGTTGATCCAATGACACAAACGCTGAGGGAACTATTTTCATGAACCTAGTATAGCACAGATTGGTTAAAAACCCTAATTGGACAAGAATAAGCCTAGGGAGGACGAAAATGACCTAAATGTTCATCCAATGACACAAATGAACTATTGGATGCACAAGATAGGTTAAAAACCCTAATTGGACTAGAATAAGCCTAGGGAGGACGAAAATGACCTAAATGTTCATCCAATGACACATGACACAAATGAACCTATATTGGATGCACAAGATTGGTTAAAAATGAGCCCTAATTGGACAAGAATAAGCCTAAGGGAGAGACGAAAATGACCTAAATGTTCATCCAATGACACAAATGAACCTATTGGATGCACAAGATTGGTTAAAAACCCTAATTGGACAAGAATAAGCCTAGGGAGGACGAAAATGACCTAAAATGTTCATCCAATGACACAAATGAACTTATTGGATGCACAAGATTGGTTAAAAACCTAATTTTGACAAGAATAAGCCTAGGGAGGACGAAAACGACCTAAATGTTCATCCAATGACACAAAAGAACTTATTGGATGCACAAGATTGGTTAAAATCTCATAATTGGACAAGAATAAGCCTAGGGAGGACGAAAATGACCTAAATGTTCATCCAATGACACAAATGAACTTATTGGATGCACAAGATTGGTTAAAAACTGTAATTGGACCAAGAATAAGCCTAGGGAGGACGAAAATGACCTAAATGGTTCATCCAAATGACACAAACACACTTATTGGATGCACAAGATTGGTTCAAAACCTAATTGGACAAGAATAAGCTAGGGAGGACGAAAATGACCTAAATGTTCATACAATGACACAAATTAAACTTATGATGCACAAGATGGTTAAAAACCCTAATTGACAAGAATAAGCCTAGGGAGGACGAAAAATGACCTAAATGTTCATCCAATGACACAAATGAACTTATTGCCTGCACAAGATTGGTTAAAAACCCTAATTGGACAAGACTGCCTAGGCAAGGACGAAAATGACCTAAATGTTCATCCAATTACACAAATGAACATATTGGATGCACAAGATTGGTTAAAAAACCCTATTGAATAATTGGCACAAGAATAAGCCTAGGGAATGACGAACACATGACTCTAAATGTTCATCCAATTACACAAATGAACTTATTGGATGCACAAGATTGGTTAAAAACTTAATTGGACAAGAATAAGTGTAGGGAGGACGAAAATGACTAAAATGTTCATCCAATGACACAAATGACATAATTGGATGCACAAGATTGGTTTAAAACCCTAATTGCACAAGAATAACTTAAGGAATCAGGGACGAAAATGACCTAAATGTTCATCCAATGACACAAAGGCACACTTATAGGATGCACAAGATTGGTTTAAAAACCTTAATTGGACAAGAATAAGTATAGGGAGGACGAAAATGACCTAAATGTTCATCCTTACACAAATGAACTTATGTGGATGCACAAGAATGGTTAAAAACCCTAATTGGACAAGAATAAGCCTAGGGAGGACGAAAATGACCTAAATGTTCATCCAATGACACAAATGACTTATTGGATGCACAAGATTGGTTAAAAACCCTAATTGGACTAGAATAAGTCTAGGGAGGACGAAAATGACTTAAATGTTCATCCAATGACACAAATGAACTTATTGGATGCACAAGATTGGTTAAAAACCCTAATTGGACAAGAATAAGCCTAGGGAGACGAAAATGACCTAAATGTTCATCCAATGACACAAATGAACTTATTGGATGCACAAGATTGGTTAAAAACCCTAATTGGACAAGAATAAGCCTAGGGAGGACGAAAATGACCTAAATGTTCATCCAATGACACAAACACAACTATTGGATGCACAAGATTGGTTAAAAACCCTAATTGGACAAGAATAAGCCTAGGGAGGACGAAAATGACCTAAATGTTCATCCAATGACACAAATGAACTTATTGGATGCACAAGATTGGTTAAAAACCCTAATGGACAAGAATAAGCCTAGGGACGACGAAAATGACCTAAATGTTCATCCAATGACACAAATGAACCTATTGGATGCACAAGATTGGTTAAAAACCCTAATTGGACAAGAATAAGCCTAGGGAGGACGAAAATGACCTAAATGTTCATCAATGACACAAATGAACCTTATTGGATGCACAAGATTGGTTAAAACCCTAATTGGACAAGAATAAGCCTAGGGAGAACGAAAATGACCTAAATGTTCATCCAATGACACAAATGAACTATATTGGATGCACAAGATTGGTTAAAAACGCTAATTGGACAAGAATAAGCCTAGGGAGGACGAAAATGACCTAAATGTTCATCCAATGACACAAACACACCTATTGGATGCACAAGATTGGTTAAAAACCCTAATTGGACAAGAATAAAGCCTAGGGAGGACGAAAATGACCTAAATGTTCATCCAATGACACAAATGACTTATTGGATGCACAAGATTGGTTAAAACACCTAATTGGACAAGAATAAGCCTTAGGGAGGACGAAATGACCTAAATGTTCATCCAATGACACAAATGAACTTATTGGATGCACACGATTGGTTAAAAGCCTAATTGGACAAGAATAAGCCTAGGAGACGAAAATGACCTAAATGTTCATCCAATGACACAAATGACCTTATTGGGGAAACAAGATAAAATAAAAACCATAATTTGACAAGCTTAAGAATAGGGATGGACGAAAATGACCTAAATGTTCATCCAATGACACAACATGAACTTATGGATGCACAAGATGGTTAAAAACCCTAATTGGACAAGAATAAGTCTAGGGAGGAGAAAATGACCTAAATGTTCATCAAATTACACAAATGAACATATTGGATGCACAAGATTGGTTAAAAACCTAATTGGACAAGAATAAGCCTAGGGAGGACGAAAATGACCTAATCTGTTATCCAATGACACAAATGACCTTATTGGTGCACAACCGTTGGTTAGAAAACCCTAATTGGACAAGAATAAACCTAGGTCGAGGACGAAAATGACCTAAATGTTCATCCAATGACACAAATCTGAACATTATTGGATGCACAAGATGGTTAAAAACTCCTAATTGCAAGAATAAGCCTAGGGAGGACGAAAATGACCTAAATGTTCATCCAATGACACAAATGAACTATTGGATGCACAAGATTGGTTAAAAAACCTAATTGGACAAGAATAAGCCTAGGGAGGACGAAAATGACCTAAATGTTCATCCAATGACACAAATGAACTTATTGGAATGCACAAGATTGGGTTAAAAACCCTAATTGGGACAAGAATAAATCTATAGGAACGAAAATGACCTAAATGTTCATCCATTAGACACAATGACACTTATTGGATGCACAAGATTGGTTAAAAACCCTAATTGGACAAGAATTTAGCCTAGGGAGGAACGAAAAATGACCTAAATGTTCATCCAATGACCAAACGAACCTATTGGAATGCACAAGATTGATGCGTTAAATAACCCTAATTGGACAAGAATAAGCCTAGGGAGGACGAAACTGGACTAAATGTCATCAATGACACAAATGAACTTATTGCATGCACAAGATTGTTTTAAAAACCTAATTGGACAAGAATAAGCCTAGGGAGGACGAAAATGACCTAAATGTTCATCCAATGACACAACACACCTATTGGATGCACAAGATTGGTTAAAAACCCTAATTGGACAGGAATAAGCCTAGAGAGGACGAAAATGACCTAAATGTTCATCCAAATGACACAAATGACACTTATGGATGCACAAAGATTGGTTAAAAACCCTAATTGGACAAGAATAAGCCTAGGGAGGACGAAAATGACCTAAATGTTCATCCAATGACACAAATGAACTTATTGGATGCACAAAGATTGGGTTAAAAACCCTTATTGGACAAGAATAAGCCTAGGGAGGACGAAAATGACCTAAATGTTCATCCAATGACACAAACACACACCTATTGGATGCACAAGATTGGTTAAAAACCCTAATTGGACAAGAATAAGTTAGGGAGGACGAAAATGACCTAAAAGTTCATCCCAATTACACAAATGAACTATTGGATGCACAAGATTGGTTAAAAACCCTAATTGGACAAGAATAAAGCCTAGGGAGGAAAAAATGACCTAAATGTTCATCCAATGACACAAATGAACTTATTGGGATGCACAAGATTGGTTAAAAACCCTAATTGGACAAGAATAAGCCTAGGGAGGACGAAAAATGACCTAAATGTTCATCCAATGACACAAATAACTTATTGATGCACAAGAATTGGTTAAAAACCCTAATTGGACAAGAATAAGCCTAGGGAACGAAAATGACCTAAATGTTCATCCAATGACACAAACACCTATTGGATGCACAAGATTGGTTAAAAACCCTAATTGGACAAGAATAAGCCTAGGGAGGACGAAAATGACCTAAATGTTCATCCAATGACACAAACACAACCTATTAGATGCACAAGATTGGTTAAAAACCCTAATTGGACAGAATAAGCCTAGGGAGGACGAAAATGACCTAAATGTTTCATCCAATGACACAAACACACTTATTGGATGCAACAAGATTGGTTAAAAACCCTATATTGGACTAGAATAAGCTAGAGGGAGGACGAAAATGACCTAAATGTTCATCCAATGACACAAATGGACATGATTGGATGCACAACATTGGTTAAAAAACCTAATTGGACAACAAATAAGCCTAGGGAGGACGAAAAATGACCTAAATGTTCATCCATGGACACAAATGAACATATTGGATGCACAAGATTGGTTAAAAACCCTAATTGGACAAGAATAAGCCTAGGAGGACGAAAATGACCTAAATGTTCATCCAATGACACAAATGAACCTATTGGATGCACAAGATTGGATAAAAACCCTAATTGGACTAGAATAAGCTTAGGGAGGACGAAACATGACCTAAATGTTCATCCAATGACACCAAATTGAACTGGGAGGACACTTAATGATGCACAAACACACTATTGGATGCACAAGATGGTTAAAAACCCTAATTGGACAAGAATAAATTCTAGGGAGGGACGAAATGACCTAAATGTTTCATCCAATGACACAAATACACCTATTGGATGCACAAGATTGGTTAAAAACCCTAATGGACAAGAATAAGCCTAGGAGGACGAAAATGACCTAAATGTTAATCCAATGACACAAACACGAACATATTGGATGCACAAGATTGGTTAAAAACCCTAATTGACAAGAATAAGCCTAGGGAGGGACGAAAATGACCCTAAATGTTCATCCAATGACACAAATGAACTTATTGGATGCACAAGATTGTTAAAAACCCAAATTGGAACAAGAATAAGCTAGGAGAGACGAAAATCACCTAAATGTTCATCCAATGACACAAACACACCTATTGGATGCACAAGATTGGTTAAAAACCCTAATTGGACTGGAATAAACCTAGGGAGGACGAAAATGACCTAAATGTTCATCGAATGACACAAAGAACACAGATAGGTATAGGGATAGCACAAGAGTTGAGTTAACAAACCCTAATTGGACAAGAATAAGCCCTAGGGAGGACGAAAATGACCTAAATGTTCATCCAATGACACAAATGAAACTTATTGGATGCACAAGATTGGTTTAAAAACCTAATTGAGTAAGAATAAGACATAAAATGACCTAGGGATCCAACGAACAAATGACCTAAGATGGTGTTCATTCCAATGACACAAATGACCTAAATGATCCAATACACATATTGGATGAGTTGGATGCACAAGATTGAGTTAAAAACCACTAATTGGATAAGAATAAGCCTAGGGAGGACGAAAATGACCTAAATGTTCATTCCAATGACACAAATGAACTTATTGGATGCACAAGATTGGTTAAAAACCCTAATTGGACAGAATAAGCCTAGGGGAGACGAAAATGACCTAAATGTTCATCCAATTACACAAATGAACTTTTGATGGCACAAGATTGGTTAAAACCCCTAATTTCACAAGAAATAAGCCTAGGGAGGACGAAAATGACCTAAATGTTCATCCAATGACACAAATGACACCTATTGGATGCACAAGATTGGTTAAAAACCCTAATTGGACAAAGAATAAGTCCTAGGGAGGACGAAAATGACCTAAATGTTCATCCAATGACACAAATGAACTTATTGGGATGCACACCTTATTGGTTAAAAACCGAAAATAATTTGGACAAGAATAAGCCTAGGGAGGACGAAAATGACCTAAATGTTCATCCAATGACACAAATGAACTTATTGGATGCACAAGATTGTGTTAAAAACCCTAATTGGACAAGAATAAGCCTAGGAGGACGAAAATGACCTAAATGTTACATCCAATGACACAAATGAACTATTGGATGCACAAGATTGGTTAAAAACCCTAATTGAACAAGAATAACCTAGGAGGACGAAAATGACCTAAATGTTCATCCAATGACATAAAATATATGAGATGCACAAATTGGTTAAAAAACAAATGACACAAACAAACACACAACACACCTATTGGATGCACAAGATTGGTTAAAAACCCTAATTGGACAAGAATAAACCTAGGGAGGACGAAAATGACCTAAATGTTCATCCAATGACACAAAACACACCTATTGGATGCACAAGATTGGTTAAAAACCCTAATTGACTAAGAATAAGCCTAGGGAGGACGAAAAATCCTAAATGTTCATCCAATGACACAAATGAACTTATTGGATGCACAAAGATTGGTTAAAAACCCTAATTGGACAAGAATAAGCCTAGGGAGGACGAAAATGACCTAAATGTTCATCCAATGACACAAACACACTTATTGGATGCACAAGATGGGTTAAAAACCCTAATGGACAAGAATAAAGCCTAGGGAGGACGAAAATGACCTAAATGTTCATCCAATGACACAAATGAACTTATTGGATGCACAAGATTGGTTAAAAACCCTAAATTGACAAGAATAAGTCTAGGGAGGACGAAAATGATATCTAAATGTTCATCCAATGACACAAACACACCTATTGGATGCACAAGATTGGTTAAAATTCCTAATTGGACTAGAATAAACCTAGGGAGGACGAAAATGACCTAAATGTTCATCCAATGACACAAATGAACTTATTGGATGCACAAGATTGGTTAAAAACCCTAATGGACAAGAATAAACCTAGGGAGGACGAAAATGACCTAAATGTTCATCCAATGGACACAAATTAACACTCTATTGGACAAGATATAGCACAATGGATTGGTTCCAAAACAACCCTAATTGAGACAATGCAAATAAACCTAGGGAGGACGAAAATGACCTAAATGTTCATCCAATGACACAAATGAACTTATTGGATGCACAAGATTGGTTAAAAACCCTAATTGCAAGAATGAGCTAATAAGTTCCACATGTTCATCAATTACACAAATGAACTATTGAATTCACAAGATTGGTTAAAAAACCCTAATTGGAAAGAATAAGCCATAAAAGGACGAAAATTACCTAAATGTTCATCCATGACAATGATGCACAAATGAACCCCTTATTGGATGCACAAGATGGTTAAGAAAATGACCCTAACTGGACAAGAATAACCTTAGGGATGACAGAAAATGACCTAAATGTTCATCCATGACACAAATGAACTTATGGATGCACAGATTGGTTAAAAACCCCTAATTGGGACAAGAATAAGCTAGGAAGGACAAAATGAGTAATAAGTTAATCCTATGAACCAAATGAACTTATTGGATGCAAAGA
>PGTU02017233.1:0-18358 GCA_002896215.2 Cicer echinospermum | reverse complement strand
AGGCTCCCCATTACAGAAAGAGAACAACATATTTTGTCCTTTAGGACTAATGCTTCCTTTCATAACACTACACAGAAACCTTTGCTTGCCAAAATTAAAGCTATTAAATGGGTGGCCAGCCCAGAAATTAATGACTGTAGATGAATGTTTGGCGTTAATGGATGAACATAACTTGTTTGGTCTAGTAAGAGACATAGCCTCAAAGTCTCAAACAAATAATAAGACTAAAGATTTTCAAAGTATCTTCCCGCTATTATGCCTAAAAGGTGATAGACATTAGAGATTTTGTGATCCTCTAATGAACGACCTTGATAAGAGTAAAGATTTTCCGAGTACCTAACACGAACAACCTCAATTCTTGGCAGTGATCAAGTCAAAAGATTTAAGACGTGGAATAATGCATCAACATGAAGCTATAAATTAATAGTATGATGGCCAGATAGTCAGATCTACTAAACAGGGCTTTATCATATTACAAATTTCATTCAACCAAATTTCTTACGATAATAATTAAGAAAACTTTAGAAAATGGGAACATTTGTATTCCTTGTAACTGAATTTCAAGAAACATTACTATTAGTGTATATACTTATTTGTATAACTCATACCAGACACAATGAAAACATGCCTATCCTAATTAGTAAACATACAGAAGATGAAGCATGTGAGACAATGAACTAAGTATTCAATGCAATGCAAAGGCTAAATAGCTACATCCTGCCAACAAAAGAGCCTCACTTTTCTTGATTATCACAAACAAAGCATGTTATACTTATGCATCAAACCATTACAAGGATAAGGAAAAAAAACTCACCAGCTTACAATTAGAATTATGAATCCAACAATTTAGTGTGAAAGATCAGAGTGCATCTGGCAATAAATAAACACAACAGCAAGAAGGAAAATATATATTAGTGTAAGATTCATATAAGTTGGTCAAAAGGAAACAACGTGGCTAGATGCAAAAGGAGCAACTGCAAGCAAAGACAACTAACAAAGTAAGATTCACAGATTAAACCTTAATATAATATTAACCAGAATATGAAGATAAGATAACAATCACATGTCCTTAAGCTTCACCCAACCATCTTAGATCCAATCAAACAACCTAATATTATATACATTAAAAAATATTTCCAAATTAAAAAATCATATAAATCAATCAGAAAAAAAATGTGGACAAAACTAAGATGCCCATCTGTTTGGAAACCGATAAAACAAAGGGAAATGGTAGAAAGTTTGTAAATTTAAGTTCGAGCGACAAAATATCCCAACATGGTATCTATTTCCAATATATTAGGGTAAAAAAGGGGTTGGCAAAAATTAACAATGTTAGAGAGTTAGACATACAAAAAATCGAAAATTGAAAAACAAACAACCGGTAAAGAATGGAATTAAGGGGGTAAATAGAAGAAGCGGTTTGGATATAATGGTCGTACCAGACGAGAAGAAGAAAAATGAAAATTGAAGAAAATGAAAGCGAATTTAAAAAAGAGAGAGAAAGAGAGAAAGAGGAGAATAAGGTTTGTCTGTGTAGAAAGGGATTCGAAAGTAAAGGCGATGGAATCGGAGAGGGAAATGAAAAATGGGAGGGGAATGTAAAAGTTTGGGTGTGTGTGGTGTGTTTTAGCGTCGCTTTCTCTCTCATCGTAATCTGTTTATGTTTAGAGAGAGAAGAAACCATACAATTGTGCAGTTCGATCGTTCTACGCTACACCCTTCCATTTGCTTTCTTACCCCACCATGTCACACACATATACTGTTTCTTTCCACGCGCTACTTTAACGTTGTTTATAAACACGCTCTTATGTAACTGGTGCGGCGTAAACTTCAATTAAGATGACGTGGCACGGAGTGCGCCTTCACGTGATCCGTTTCCCGAAACCTACGTATTTCATTATCACAAGGATCAAGCATATTCTCTCGTACGTTTTATAAAATTCCTTTATCTCTATTTGGAAAATGTTTCTCCAATACTCAAATATATAATAGATAAAAAATAAAAGTGTCTGAATACAAAGTTTTTAATTTCAAATTAATATAATTGTCACGAAAGTTATTTAATTTATATATATAATAATGAAAGAATTTCGTGAGGGTAAAAAATTAATATTCCATATAAAAATAAATAAAAAACCTTATTATTATTATAACAGAAATTATATTAAAATAAAATTACGAAATTTCTAATAAAAAGTCATTTATTATTTACTTTTATGAAATACATAAAAAATATGCAATAATTAGTATGGTATAATATACTATACGTATTCGTCTGGATGAAGTTTCAACGGAATTTTGTATTGACGAGACGTTTTTTTTTATAAAGAAACTGGCCAGACGTTTTTTCTATAAAGAAACTGGCCTGATATTTACGCATGTTAGGTTTTCATAATATATACTAATACTAATTACTGAAGATAATAATAATAATAATAATATAATAATAATAATAATAATAAAATAATAATAATAAGTAATAAAACAAAAATAAGAGCGTTCCATATTGAAAGCTGTATACCAAATTTGTGAACAATCCTGGTGGCTCTGTTAGTACTAATCAAGTTATAAGAAGAAAAAAGGTTAGAGTTGAATAGAATGGCGTCTGAATTGAGCAACTTTAATGGGAAGTTTTGGAATTGTACTATATTACTCTACCAATCCTGTAGATGTATAAGCTAAAATAGAAAAAGAATACCTCACGGAACTTCCGCGGTGTTGTCATCGTGGCGTTAACATATTTCCCTTCTACTCATCAAAGCCTTTTCTTTGTTCTAAGTGTCCCATTCAAATGTCAGGATTTTATATCAGAATTATGTGAATAATTTGCATGTATTCATTGTAAAATATTAGGACCAATAATAGAAACATCTTCTAATCCAATCTTGATGACACGCTCTAATTAATTGGTCTGTATGATCTCATTTTTCAACCTCTTAACTTGTTCTCCGTTGTTAACCTTTCAATACTTTTTATTTTTTATTTTTTTATTTTTGTTTGAATATTGAAGAAAAAAAAAAAGAATAAATAAACACGTGAAATGCTAGAAGTGTTTCAATTCTTCTTCTCAATTGATAAAGTGTTGCAATTTTACCAGTATCAAAAAAAAATGTAGCAATTTTGCATTTAGAAATTATCAAATTCCACTTTCTCCTCTTAAGAAATCAAATATTCCAAAAGATCAAACAAATCAAAAAATCCTTCTTCCATTTCACTATTGAAATTTATAGCTGCTAATGTTTTTTTTTTAATTGATTATTTCTTCCTTTTTTTTTCAAACTTGAAATGAAAAAATTAAATAAATAAAAGCTTAACAACCGGTATCAATTTAAGAGTTTAAAAAATGAGAAGATGTGAACCAATTAAATGAGAACATGTCCATAATTAAAGTATGCCAGAGGATGTGTCCTTAGCATTCCTCAATATATATATTCAACTATTTGAACAATTCAAATGTTTTTATCAATAATTTTTTTAAATATAAATTTAAGGTGAAAGGGTGTTGTTCCATCTAAAGTAAAAAAAATCTTGATGGTTTAATTGAACACTCTATAAAATAAAAAAATTATATTTGTGTGTCTCTTAATTACAATAGTGGGATCAACGTCTAATACTTGTCTTTTATTTGTAGATCAAATACATTGTGTTAAAGAAATCATCAAGTAAAGAGAAATTTGATTAAAAATTCATAGACACTTCAAGAATTTGCATTCAAGATACACGAACATCTACAAAATAACGCTATATCCAAATATGATTGTGTATTGTTGGTTCTTAGATTGAAATGAAGTGAGTTAAAGGAGAATAACTTATCTCCAATCAGATATTGTTACTGAACAATATTTTATATGTTCAAAATTGTTCATAACTTCGAGATATTTTATATTATATATATATATATTTATGTGATTATTTAGGATTCTTGTCGTTTGTTTTACTCAAATTTATTAAGTTTTTCTATTTTTTAAAAGGCCACTTGCCCGTTTTTGAAAGTTTACTACTGTGGGGAAGCTGAGTTGTGTCTATTTTTTTGTAATTATATATTGACGGTCTTCAATATAAAAGTTAAAAGATCATTTTTACCTCAAGATCATTAGTAATTTGTTTAGAATCAATATTCTTTTAAAAAATTATTTTTAATTGACATCAACGTAAAACCATTTAATTTATTTTACGATATTGTAGATTGTGAATAAATTTTTTAACAATTTCAATTTTTGAAAAACTCCTCTCAGCAGATACAACATTAACAAAGATAATTAATATTATTCTATTAGATATGCAAGTATTAAGAAAACAATAAAATGTTTTAATGGAACTCATTATCATATAACTTTATTTTGATTCAATTGTTAGAATATAATTTGACTATCAAGATCATAAGGATTATCATCGGTTTCAAATAAGTTTGAAGATTTTTTAACAACATAAATTCAAGGTTTTCATAGAAAATTCTATTTAGTCTTTCAATACATAACACACAGTTTAAAATTTTGATCATATGTTCTATATTTATTTGAATCTTATTGTGTGCAATATATCTTTTGGTATTTTTGAATAGAAAATGACCCTAAGTCTTTCAATATAAAACATAAAATTTAAAATTGATGCATATGTTTATATTGCACGCCAAAATTTAATTATGTCTATTAAGAGGAATTTTGCACTAAAAATTAAAAATTATCTCTTATCTAATTAATGATGATGAGTTGGATGTTTTTCTTTTTCTTTAGGGTTTCTATTAGATTGGAACATAATAAAAATACTCTCTTTGGTCCTTTTATACGAGATAGTTAGATAAATAAAAATTTATGTATTTGGTCTTTATAATTTTAGGTTGAGAATAAATTGTTTAGTAAATACCTTAGGCTAAAAAATAATATATTATATATATATATATATATATTTAGTAAAAGAAAATATGTACCATGTTCCTGTCATACATCCTCGGGCCCTCTGAATATAACACATACTAAAATGAAAATATTTATGAAAAATATTAGAGTGTTACAATTCTCCTGATACAAAGTTAGGAAAAATGCATCATGTATATTTCTGTTTGAGCTCCCCTTTTTATGTGGAGAAAAATCCAATATTGTAGCTTATATGTGTCACTTATTCAATATATTTGCAGAACATAGTCTCAGCTAAAAAAAACATTTGCGCATTCATTGATGTTGATCGATCTGATTTTTGGAGAGCAGGTTCTCAACATACAATTCTTCCTTTTAAATTATTGAATCGACAAAAGAAATATATGAAGAGAGATATTGAGTCACACTATGTTCATTTTTTGTTCTCATTTTTATTTTTATTTTTGAAATTAAAAGTAATATTAATAGAAAAAGTCTAGGCACAAGACATGCCTAGAATGAACAAAAACAAAAAGTTTTTAGACAATACAACTTGAGTGCAACCCTACAAAACCAAAAAAAATCGCTAACCAAATCCTAATTCAAAGAAATCAGAAACAGAGAATCTGGAGTACAAAGAAAGATTGACGATACCACAGATGAAAATCATAATGAAAACCTTTTCCTTTTATGTTTTAACCACACCACTAAAGAAATTTGACATTCTCTACTATGTCCATGTTGAACTTTTATTCTATTTTTTTAAGTTTTTGTATTGATTGTTGGCACAATTTATGTATTATTTGAACTCTTTTATATTTTTATTTAATTATAGTAAAACTATTTTCTTTGATCTAGATCCATGGTTTTTATCCTTACTTTGAAGGATTTTTTCACCTTAAAATATTGATGTTCAGTGTGCCCTTTTATTTGCTTCTCACCTATTCTTATAATTGTCAAAATTATTGGTGGAGCATGTATATTTAAGCGGTAACTGTAACTTGAAGAATTGATGGACAAAATTACCCAACACTTTATTGTATGTAGTAAATGTTAATACGTTAATTAAAATTATGATAAGAGTGAGGATCAAACTTTATACTTCCTTATCACTTCACTACTCTCTCACTCCGACCACCACTAAGTTGCAATTTGCACATTCAGTGCAAGATACACTTTATAACATTCCATAAACTAAATCAAATAAACGACATCGGATTATATCAAAATAAAGTAAGAAATGTTTAGGTTCAAACATAATCATCTATACTACAATCCCAACAACAAATTTAGAAACATTTCTTTAAGAAGAATCCATAAACCATAATATTCATAAGAAACAAAAGAAATTAAGAAGTAATTGGCTCATGCTTAATGGAATATTTTGAGATAGCTTCTATATAACTTATATAACTTGAAAAAGATGGTTTAGCTTCTATGAAATATTAAATGTTGATTTATATATACCAATTTCTAAAGCACAACAATAATTTGAAAAAATAAAAATAATTCAATATATCTATGTATGTTGTGTGTCGAAGTCAACACTAAAACACATCACACAATTCAATCTAAATGTCAGTAATACATAAATATATCATTATATTATACCGACATTGTGTGTAAGATTCTTAGTTTTAATTTGTAATTATTGTATTTCTGGTGTGCTTTTATGTTGAACTCTGAGGCTTTTTTAGCCAAATATTAAATATTTTGGGAATTTAATGCAAAAATATCTTTTTGGAGCCCCGATTAAAATTATTCGTTGAGAAATAATTTTATTGATTTACGATGAATCTTTTGTCGAAAAGAAAATTTTATGAGATGCAGCGTTTTTCAGAAAAATTATCTGCCGAATTGAATTGCAGCGAGAGAAGATATTTTTCTGAAAAGGTGGTTAAGAAGTTATGGGTGAAATGGTAATTTTGATAAATATCTAGATATTTTTTTGATATTTATTATATATATATATATATATATATATATATATATATATATATATATATATATATATATATAAGAAAGAAAAGGAATAGAAAGGAAGGAAAATGAAGAAGGAAAACAGAAAGAAAAATCATTTCCTCCCAGCCTTCGTGAGAACCCTTCTTCTTCTCTCTCTGTTTCACGAAAAACCAAAAAACCCATGAACACAATCCTCATTTCTCTTCTAGATCTAAGCTTCATTTCGAGAAGTGATAGAAAGGAAAGTTGTTCACCTCCACGCTACGGTGCTAGTGAGCTAACTTTGGGAGCGACGACGTGAGCGCAGTTTTTACCGAAATAAATTGCGGTACTGTAATCGCTTGTTAAAGCTATGGTTAAAGGTAAGAGCTCCTTCAAATTTCTAGTTTACATATAGGACTCTATATGTGTATTGTGGAAGATGAATTTTAATGTGATTTATGAGTGTTTTTGGAAATTGAAATTGGTGGTTTATGTTTGAAATGTGGAGTTTTTGAATTTGGTGGTTAATGGTTGAAAATTTTTGGAGATTAAATATGGATGATTTAAGTTGAATTTGGGGAGAATTAAATTTAATTTGATTATGTGTTCATAAAATGATATTATGAATGTTTTATGTGTTTGAGGTATATTTATGGAAAATGAACTTAACCCAATTTATGTATGAATTGGTGGAAAATGAATTTAGTTCAATTATGTGCACGGATTGAATTGAAGATGTGTTTTATGTGTGGATTTGTGAAAAATGAATTTAAGGTGATTTAAGTGTGGTTGAGGAAATTGTTTTGATGTGTTGAGGGTGGTTTGTGGAAATTAATTTGGTGTAAAATTATGTTTGAAATTGTGGAAATTAATGGGTGAATTATGGTTGAAATATGTGAGTTGTAATATGGGTGATTTGTTGATAAATTTGGTGGGAATTGAGAAAATTGCAAGTGATAGGTGAATTGTTGATTTAAATTTGAGGTGGTTAATGAGTGAATTTGTGGAGATTAATTTGGATGTGATTATGTGCTCATAATTGATATTATGAATGATTGTGGTGTGATTATGCGTGAAGTTGTGGTGATTAAGTTTGATGTGGTTATGTGTTCAAACTGCTATATGTATGTTAAAGGTGCGTTGAGAACATGATCGACATAATCAATTGTCATCCACATAATAGTTATTTTAGTTAGGAAGCCCGTACTTTGGCCAACTAAATCATGTCTCTTTAAATATTTATTTGAAGCTTCATTTTTATTGAAAATACTTTCACCTATTCATCATCTTAATTTCATGCATACGAGACCATAATCAAGATTAAACACTTTTTCTAATTCAAGTCTTGTTTGTAAGTGAATCTTTGAGTGAGAAACATCAAGAGTGGGGTATCTCTTGTTGGAGTGATTGTTTCAGACGTGAGAGATCGAGGGGATATCGATTGGAGACATGTTAAAGGTCCAAAGAGGGGTTTCTCTTCAAAGTCTAGAGTGAGATTTACTCTAGGTTGCAATCTTGTAAGATTGAAAGAGTTGTTTTCATCTTGAAAATAGTGGTTCAGATTTTATCTTGAAGGGTATTTCAAGAAATATGATCTATAGCATTTAGAGAAGAAGGGGTTGGTGTACAAGCCTTGTAATAATTTTAGACAGGTCTTGTAAATGGTTTATCATAATGAAGGAATAACTTACTCGATTGTATGAGGACCATATGTACTCTACATGCAAGGATAAAGTAGAGGAACCAATATAAAAATCTCAATGTGACTTTTCCTTTTTTTTTATCTCTTATTGTGTTTTTATGTTCATTTCAACTTTGGTTTCTTGGTGATCGGTGGAGAAAATTCTATTTTTTAGTATTTGAATGATATAAAAATATGTGACTTTGAAAATTTTATTTTAATAAATTTCACGACTATAATTGTTGATATAGATAACTGATTTGAAAACAAATCAACAATTATGAATTGCATCTAATATTAAATTAATTAAGTGATTTTCGTTTATTTCAAACTTGATTGAATAATTTTAACTCTGCTAGATTCATTCAATTTGTTTTTTCTTGTGTAAAGGTGTCTTCTCAATTTGGTACAATTAATTCCAATACATGTCAAATCTTTACAAGATAATGCAATATTAATTATCTTTATCCCATCACATATTTTCAATAAATATTTGTTGCATGACAAATTCTCTGAAAAAGTCAGAATTCTATTCAACCCAATTATAGAAAATTAGGGTCATCTCGACCTAAAAAGTGACATCAAGAACTCGGTCTTTTAATGTTATGAGTCTAATGGCTTTAAGAGTTACCATAAATGGCTTCTAATGCAATTCTAGAACCAAAAGGAGTGTATAATATAACATCGATTTTCAAAGGTGATGACTATTTGTATAGGAAAGAACGTATGACAATCCATATCATTTCTTTTGATTTGTACATTTGGAAAGTAATATAAAACATATCATTTGTTCCAACAATAATATGAGATGGTGTTGCAATTAATCAACCTGAAATTGATGGGACAAATTTAGACAAGAAAAAAAATACAATAGATTGGAAAGCTAGTAATATCATCATATTTTGCTCTTGAACATGTTGAATAGTATCGAACTTCTCGTCGTAAAATTGTCCAATAAATGTGGGACACTTTAGAGGTCACATATGAGAGTACAAGTGAAGTTAAATGTGCTAAAAATATAATGGTATGTATCTATAACATATAACGTATTGAGGATATAAAAATATTATGGGACGAGCTTGAAAATGTCCTTCCTATACCTTCTTGTACTTGTTCCACTCCTTGCAAATGTAAGCACGACACTGCTGTTATAATTTTCAAACACCAAGAATATGTGACTTGTTTTTCTCATGGATCTGAATAAATACTAAACTAATGTTAGCACATAAAATACTTATCATGGATCCATTACCCTATATTACTCACGTTTATTCTCTAGTGGCTCAACAAGAACCAACTATCTGACCAGTTCCACCTGATAACACTGTATTCAATGTCAACTCTAGAAACCCCAACTCTACTCGACGAGGTGTATGACAACTAGGTTCAGGTAGAGGTCATTCCAATCTAAGAATCAAATGTTCTACAGTATTGGTCATAAAAAAATCACACAGTGGAAACTTGTTCTTTCAAGCATGGCTTTTCCTTCGGTAAGCGTTCGAACAAAAACCCTAATTATACTTCTTCTACTTCCTATGATAATAAAACTGTTCAATCTATAATTTCCATTCCACAAGATTCTTCAACTCAGTTGTAAAAAGAGGATTGTAAACTTATCATTAACCTTCGTCAATCTTTGTAAAAGCTTTCCCTACATTTCAATCAATAAAATGTGATTGTGATGCTTATCATTATGGTAAGTTTTATGGGTTTCCTTTTCCGTTAAGCTCTAGTCATTCTTTACATGCTTTTAATTTAATACATGTTTATATTTGGGGTCCTATAAGTGACATTTCAATAGATGCTACAATTTTTTTTAACCATTATTGATGATCATATAATATTTCTTAGATATTTCTTTTTCAAACCAAAACCTTTTATCACTTTTGTCTCAACTCAATTTTGAAAAAATATAAAAACAATTCATAATGATAATGGTGTTGAATTTAATATACCTTTATTCTATTTTGATTAGGGTATATTGCATCAAAATTTTGTTGTTAAAAGAAAATGTTAGACATCTATTAAATGTCACTAGAACATGTTAGAAAATGTTGTTTAATTTAATATGTCTTCTTGTGTATAGAAATGTGAACAAAATTTTATTGTTAAAGAAAATATAAACATCTATTAAATTTCACTAGAACATAACTTTTCACTCTAAACTTCCTAAATATTTTTGGTCTTTTACTCTTTGCCATGCAACTTTTATAATTAACGTATTACCTATCATTGTCTTAAAAATTAAGACTTATTTTGTAAGAACTAGATTCGTTCAACACAAACACTTACTATTAATATTTTGATGATAACAAAATCAAGGAAACAACTATCTACTAACTAGTTACTGTAAGTATGCAGATTGTTTAAGACATAACAAGAATCTATGTTATTGACTTTCTAACATAAGTAACATAAGTAGTTGTGACTTAGTGATAAATGTTCATGTGAGAAGCATAGAAAATATATTATCAACTAAAAAGCAAATGTATGTTCACTATAAAAGAGTTAATCATAACTAAGAAGAAAGTCATGTTGATCAGAGCTTTATAAAGAAGTTATAGTTTAAAGACATTAATTAACATTACTATGTAAAACTTATCTTCTAGATAAAATAACATATAAATTGTTAGAACAAATGGCTCTAGTCTAAGCCTTTGATGAGTAATCATCTAAAGATATGATCAGAAAAATTATAATTGATCAAGTGCCTATAGACATATCAAGCAATCAATTGTCTGATGAAAAGACAACAAGAAAGACATTCCTTTAATCAACATTTGCCCAACTCTCAAGTTGTCTCTACTACAATGATCTACAAGTTTCATCTGGAACTACATTCTTCTAGGATAATATAAAGATCATCCATGGAAAATAACCTAAGCTTCAACAGTAACAAGCTTCCTCTAGTGAAATTTTCTATGTTCCCCAAAGAATATGACTCTACAACACGGGAATCAAGGAAAATATCAAATCATATGAAAAGAAGTACAATGTAGTATGAAAGCTTTCACAATAAAAATGGTGTAAAGTTAAACAACTTCTTATATAACTTTACCAGATTGTGCTCATCTTCAATGGCTCTTTTTCTCAATTGACATATTTTCAATATTATATAAAGAACTTTTATCAAATGAATAAAGTTCGTGATTTCGTCGATTTCGTCTAGTATGAGAAGAATGAGTTAAAAGATTTAATAATTTGTTCATAACAGAAAAATCAAACAACAAGTTTAAAATATTTGTACAAAGAAATAAAAAGGCAATGTTCATATTTTAAAGAATATTTAAACAAAAAGCGTTGGACATGAAGTTAGTTGTAATATCCTCTCTTAGGAGAGTAATTTGAAATCTCTTTAAATCAATCAAGTACAATCACAATAGTTCAAAATGAACTATAATACTTGAATTGATATAGGATTGAAATTGTAATATTCTCTCAATGAAAGTTAGAATCCTAAGATAAACATTGTGTCATGCCTGACATAAACATGTAAGATTGAATGTAAATCGGCCAAGTAATGGCTACCTCTTTTGCTAAAGAAAAGTCTAGAAAGATAGGTAAACACTTGGTTCCTCGATAGCATAAAAGGTTTTTGCCAAGATTGTTAAGAAGACTAGAAGGTATCCATTGGTAGCCTAGAGAGGTGATTAGAACAATACATGAAACCTGAAAAGGTATTGTATAAACTCAACTCAAGAGGAAAAGTCCGCTAGTATTCTTGACGAATCAAGAAACTGTACTTTGGGTTGTTTGATGTGGCATTATATTACAAACTCAATAAATAAAGTCTGTTAGTATTCTTGAGTAGTCTAGAGATTATACTTTTGGTTGCCTACTAAGACATGACAATACATATTCAAGAGGCAAGACCTTTTTAGCATTCTTGAGAAATCTAGAAATTGTACTTATTGTTACCTGTTGAGGCATTACAATATAGCTTGGAGAGGCACGGAAAAAACACATAGCTTTGAGAAGCTTAGAGAATACTCAAGGCTAGAGAGACTGAGTTAAAAATACATAATGGATTAACTCTCTAATTGTAGAAGGGAAAATCTCTCTATAAGGGAAGAACTAAATATAGCAATTGTTGTTGCGAACTAATATAAAAAACTTTGTGTGTTTTTCTTCTCCTTTATCTGTTTTTTTTTTTTTTTTTTGGGATTCTTTATGTCTTATATTTCATTCTGTTAAGTATTTGTGTTTTAAACTAACTACAAAGATTTAAAAAATGGTAAATATAATTCAAACATCTCTTTCTTGTATTTTCCGATACCTTCACCTTTTGATATGATTAATGACATACCACCAACCTTTAATGAATTAAAAGTGTTTGGTTGGATATGTTTTTGTTTCAATTTTATCGATTCATAGAACTAAATTGGATTATAGGGCACACAAATGTCTTTTTGTTGGCTTCAAACCAAAAATTAAGGATTATGTTTATTTGATTTAAATACTTGTGATACTTTTACTTCAAGAAATGTCATTTTCTATGAGTGTATATTCCCTATACTTTTATAGATTCTTTTATTGAACAATCTATTCTCTATAAAATCACTAATTATAATCTCTTTTATTTGATTACTCTATTGATTCTCATAACAACATTGTGTCGCAACTTATAAGGCCTTCTAGACCCAAAAAAAACAACCAGCATACTTGCAGGATTTTAAATGTAATTTCATTAGAACAAATCAACATTTAGTCTCTTATACCCCCCATTTCTTCTATTTTATCATATCATAAACATCTACTTTGCTCATTACTCTTTTATTTCTTCTTTTTAAGAATCTAGAACATATAAGTTTGGATGGCAAAGCATGTCATGTCGTCTTGTGATTAGCCCACCAAAAACTGAGGCGAGCCAACTTAGGTGGTCAAGTTGAAAGTATCACCCCGTCCTACTTCGCAACAAGCTTGTAGGTATCCCGTCCCAAAAATATTTATGTTAATATTTCACAAAAATAATAAAGACAATCATTATCAATCAACAAAGTCAAATGCCAAAACAAAGGCACCCATTTTCCTAAAAAAAGTCTCAATATCATTCACCAATATTATACAATCTCAAAGACATGTATTACAATCCACTTATTTTTTTTATAAACAATTGCCCACTTATTGTTATAGTGAACTAACAGATAAAAATTTAAAAAAACATATTACTACTCATTATGAATTTTAACTATGCATTCATGAACATGAGAAAATATGTCCTAGCCTCCATAATGCATTTGACGAACTAAGGTTATATGGTTCAATTTTTTACCCTTGTATATAAATCTTATATCCTTATTAGCTTTTAATTTGGATTGATGTGGCAGTTTTTAGTCTTTTAGTTTGATTGACTTCATAAAAAAAGGAAAAATACCAACTAAAGTCAGAAAAATAAAAAATAATAAATAAATAGGAGTTCTTTTAATCTGACCTGACGCTCAGTCTGCCCATTGTGATCGCCCCATTTTTCAACAGGTTAAACTGCGCTGGCCAACTTAAGTAGACGAGTTTAAACCTTCATTTGAGCCTGCCTAAAATTACGGGCCTGTTACCCCTACATGTAAGAAGGCTGTCAAGTATCATTGTTGGGTCACAACCATGGATTCGTAAATTCAAGATCTCAATCAAAACTAGACTTGGATTTTAACTATTTTTCACATGATAAGAAATCTATATGATGTAAATTGGTATATAAGGTAAAGTATAAAGCTGGTAGTATAATAGAATGTCATCATCAACATAGACAGGATATGGAGGATCATGTCAATAAAGTTAAGGAAACATTGAAAGAGTTAGACTTAAATAGTGTATCATTTTGTTCTTTCGATGTTGAAGTGGAGGAAAGATGGGTGGCAGGGACAAATATTTTATTGTTGTCTCATGTTTGATGCAACATAAAGTGTCAGATGTCTAGGGTTTTGTGGTTAAAATATGGTGATGCTTCTACTAAATTTTTTCATGGTGTGATGGAAGGTAGAAAAATATCTAATGGAATCTTAAATATGGTACTCAATGGTGCACAAGTGGAGGGGGTGAGGAAGGTCAGGAAGAGTAAAGAGGAGTTAAAGTTTCACATGTAGAAGAAGGAATTAGAATCAAACTTTGGATGTCTCAAATCTCTTCTTAAGGTAACATAGAAAAATCTCTTAAAACCTCTCTTAGGTGTGCTTAGAGATTATGTTTTCCATATTTTGAGTATTGAGATAATCTTATTTAATTTTGTATCATTGATTATTAATAATGCATGTTAGGTGTTTGTATTAATTACTATAAAGAGTTTTTGTTTTATTATTGTTGTTGAGTGTTGTGGTTGAGTTTGTGATTAGATGATGACTTTTTTAGTATTGACAAATCAGAGTATTTTTACATTATTTATTACATTATTAATAATTCATTATCAGGTATCAGAGCAAAATCATCAGAGTGTAAAAACAATGCAACAACAAGCATTATCAAGTTATAATTTTTCTCCCCCTTTGTCAATTAAGGCTAAAAAGGCAGAAAACAATTCCTCCCCCTATGTTAAAGAACATAAGCATTGGGTTGAAATCCTATAACATTGTATATCAGAGCAATGAAATTCATGTGTACCAGATCAAAGACAATCATAGCAGTTAATGAGCATATCAAATGATTAAGATAAATGAATTCAGAGAGAAATGGAATAAACGTTTAAATTCAGTATAGATCAAATGAGTACAACAAGTCATAGCAAAACAGCATAGATCCTAAAACTCCTAATCTCCTAGTCTAGGCTGGTCCTCACTATTATCTTCTGCTGCTTGACGACCGATGTCTGCGATGTCTTCAAACGACAGCTTGATGCCTAAGTGTGCTTGAATCGCATCCACATCCTGAACAACCGAATTTAAGGATGCCTGGAGAGTCCTTAAGTTAGCTTCCATTCTGGATTGTGATTCTAGCATCTTGGCATTATGTGCCATTTGAGCTTCAATGAATTTCATTATTTTGGCAACAAAATCAGGAGTGGCTGGTGCAGTTGCAGGTTGAGGCTGAGGTTGTGGCTGAGGTTGTGCTGGTTTAACAGCAGGCTGAGATCTTTTCCAAATTCCGTGTAACCTTTTCAATTGCATTTGATTTACAATTGATTCTCCAAAAACTAGAGTGGTCTTTGCAGATTCTTCATTTGCCAATGAAACCTTGAAACGTTTAAGAATCTTGGTGATCAGTTGTGGATAAGGTAACATAAGCTTGCTCTGAGAAGCTTCCAGCATGTGCCTTAGCACAATCCAAGTCCAACTCATCCTTAGCTCTTTAGATAAGCCCCATAACAGTAGTATGTCCAACTTCTGGACTACTGCATGGTTTCCTGATCTTGGTACAAGCATACGAGTAAGTGTGTACATCAACATCCTATGTTGTACCTTCATTTGACCAATGGGCAATGAAATAGATTCAACGAACCCATCGATCATCAGGTCCTTTACTGCTGCATGCCTGTCAATAGATTCTTCCCAACCTTCGTCAGTCGTATCAGCTTCCGAACTGCCATCGATAGACTTGCCGTAAAATGGCAATTCTGACAAGGTAGAGAAATCATCAAAGGACATAGCAATCCTTTTTCCTTTAACTTGAGCAGTAAACCCTTCTTCAGTCAACTTGAAAGTAGAGTAAAATTCCCTTATCAGCCTTGGGTAACTATCAGTGTAGATGAAAGAAAGCTCTCAAGTCCATGAAATCTGAGATGATTCTGAAACGTGAATTCAACATTATCAAAGTATGCAAAATCCATAGTTCTCGCGGCCTCATGGATTTTTCTCTTTACAAAGTCTGTTGGTATAGAGGGTTGTGCCTCCTTTTCCTTTGGTGCAAGGACTTTCTTGGGAGGGGGTGAAGATATAGGTTTCTTCTTTCCTCTTTTGAGAGATTTCCTTCATGGCATCAGCCATGAGTTTTTCTGTTGGGGGTTCCTTATGTTTCTTAGTCTTCTCTTGGATGGGTGCAGGAGCCTTGCCCTTGTCTTTGGAAGAATTTTATGAGTGGGTATTGGTACTCTCTTTGTTAGAGTGGGTGGGGGTGAAGGTGTTTCACTTGTAGAAGAAGATGAAGGTGAAGGAGTACGAGCCTGGGTTTGTTTCACGCGTGCCATACTTGTAGCTTGATGTATATTAAATGTAGGTAGAATGTAGATTGAATGTACTAACAGATGCAGAGACAGAAGAATGAAGCAAAAAAAAAAATTAGTGAGAGTCTGGAAAATGCAATGCAGAAATCGATTTAGAACTGTTCCTACTTATACTCTTAACCATGTAAATCGATTTCCAAATCGATTAGGTTACCGTTGCTGGAAATCCTCAATCGATTCAGTAATGATTTGTTTTCAACGGCTAAAAAAAACATAACGGTCATATTTCAAATCGATGTTCAAATCGAGTTCCAGTTTTACTTAATCGATGTCCAAATCGATTGTCTTAATGTTGAATACTGAACTAGTCGATTTCCAAATCGACGCTCGGGGAAATTTAAAAAAAAAATTCTGAACTTTGAAGTCTGGGCCAAAGTAATCGATTCCAAATCGATTTTATAAACCATTTACCATGCTGGTAATCGATTTCCAAATCGATTTAACTGGAAAATATTACTGAAAATACCAGAATAAAAAAAAATCATACTTCACTAGGATCAATGATCCCTAGTTTCATCCTTATATGCAGAAAACTTTCTCTTGGCAAAGCTTTTGTGAAGATGTCAGCTAACTGTTCCGCAGTGTTTAACATACTCAAGCTTAATAATTCCATTCTGAAAGTGATCCTTTATAAAGTGATGTGTACTTACTTCAATGTGTTTGGTCCTGGAGTGCATTGCTGGATTCTTGGTTATACTTATTGCACTTGTGTTATCACACATGATAGGTACTGTTCCCAAATCAACACCAAAGTCCAATAAATGCTGTTTCATCCACAGAATCTGAGCACAACAGCTCCCAGCTGCAATATATTCAGCTTCAGCAGTAGATAACGCAATGCTTGTTTGCTTCTTACTGAACCCAAGACACTAGAGAATTTCCAAGCAGATGACAAGTTCTTGAGGTACTTTTCCTGTCGAGTTTACAACCGGCAAATCTGAATCTGAGTAACCAATCAATGTACATGTTGATCCTTTTGGATACCACAATCCAAGACTTTTAGTTCCTACCAAGTATCATGAAAATTCTCTTAACATGCATGACAGTGGATTCCTTTGATTTGACTGACACCTAATGCACACATACAAACCTGAACATGATGTCTGGTCGGCTTGCTGTAAGTAGAGCAGAACTGCAATCATACCACGAAATTCTATAACATCTACAGGTTTACCTTTCTCATCTCGGTCTAGGTAATTTCCTGACTCATGGGTGTATCAATGGACTTAAGATTTTCACCCATCATTGACATTTCAAATTTACCTTTCATCAAATTTTCAAATTCTTTGCACAGTTTATTATTTGTAGATCCAAATATTATGTCATCAACATATACTTGGACAAGCAAGATACATTTCCAGTAGTTTTTGTGAAAAGGGTCTTGTCAACATTTCCTCTTAAAAAGTTTTGTTGAATAAGGAAATTGCTGAGCTTCTCATACCAAGCTCTTGGAGCTTGTTTTAACCCATAGAGGGCCTTTGAGAGCTTATACACATGATTAGGAAAATCAGGATTTTCAAAACCAGGTGTTTGGCTAACAAAAACTTCCTCTTGAAGGTCACCATTGAGAAAGGCACTTTTCACGTCCATTTGATAAAGATTAAAGTCCATTATACAAGCATAAGCCAATAAAATTCTTATGGCTTCTAATCTAGCTACTGGGGCATAGGTTTCATCAAAATCTATTCCCTCCTCTTGACTATAACCCTTGGCTACTAGTCTAGCTTTGTTCCT
>PGTU02017231.1:0-12272 GCA_002896215.2 Cicer echinospermum | reverse complement strand
ATCCACTTATCTTGTCCTTGAGCACCCAGTCCTGATATGTTCAATGAGTTTCGCACTGATTCAACACTGTCATCGAACACATATAAGAACTAATTCAATTCAAATTGTATTACAACTTAATTTGTTTTATATTATTCTACACTTTTATCAACTTTATGTGGGTCTTTATATTTTTATTTAAAATACACAATACAATAGAATTTTGGTTTTTTTTAATATCATAAATATAGTATTTTTTATATCAATTTGAATTGAATTTCTTAATATTAATATTAATATTAATAAATTTGATTTAAAAATAATAATTTAGAATTGTTAAGTAAATTATGAGAATTTCAAAATAATAATTTAGAATTGGATGGTGTAATTTTAGAACAGTTTTCTACGGTACAGTAGTAAAACTGGTATAGTGTAACTGGACTGTTTTATCTTAGAGACATCGTGGTTGATAGTTTGTCCTGCACAGTTTTAGACAGTGCCGTGAAAAGTTATAAGGAAAGTGACCTAGTTCCCGATTCAACACAATAATATCTTTTGTGGCTGAATTTATTTATTTTTTTCAAAACTAAAAAAACAACAAACTTTTATTGCAATATACAACCTTTTTTTTATCATAAAACTCTCTCAATCTTTTGTATAAAAGTGTAAGTTTTGGTACCACTTTAGTCTTCGAAGAGAAATTTTGGAAAACTGTTTGGCCAAGTTACGAGGGTGAACCATGTTCTAAAAACTGTTAATTTTGTATCCTTTATTTTTCTTTTAATCAAAATTAGTTAACTCTTAACAACCAAATAAAGAGGTTGAGCTATCACAATAACGAAGAACTCCAAACTTTTTAGTCAACTCCAAAATAGTTCATTAAAATTAACCTAGTATGCTTGTGCCGAATATAACCTCCATATAACTTGTTTAGATTTTGTCGATGTTCATCTAACCCTCAATATTTATCCATCCATTCACATATGTAAGCAAATATGGAGGGATTAGATGAACATTCACATAGCCTAATATACAGTTGGCGCAATTAAGTTTGTTGATTAATTAGTAGAATATCAAGTTGCCAATTAGTTTGTTGCTTAATTTGTCTATTAAGTTATTTGTCTAATCCTAATTAGCCTAATATACAATTATATTACTTTGTAAATTTTATATCCTATAGATGATAATTTCATGAACATTTATTTTACAGAAAGAGAAATATTAATGTAAAATCAAATGTTGATAAACTAACATAGCTCCAATTACAGCGCAACATTATATCTCGACAACAAAAGCTTATACGGTAGTTATTTGATACATATTTTACAACTTCATGGATATATTTGCGCACTCACATAATTCAAAATTTAATTTAACTAATACTTGCAATTTTAAAGAACCAATTTATATATTCCCTCGTACAAGAGTTGAACTCAAGATTCAATTGGTGATATTTAAACTACAATGTATTATATTAAAAAAAAATTCCAAATTTTTGTTTCAAATTTTTAAGTCCTTGTATAGTTTAACATATAAAAATTTATATATATCACACTCTTGCTACATATGGAAACGGATTTCGTCGTCTTGAAGTGTTTGAAATGATGTAAATAAAAATAGAAAATTTAATATAAATAAATAGGACATAATACTTTGTATTTCAAAACTTTCAAAGAAACATTTTAATTTTAGTTGTGAACATACATGAACCAGGATTCAGGGACACTCAATTCGTTGTCTTTTAGCGGAACCATGTTCCTGATCCAATAAATCTTTAGCAGCATTCTCGTTGTTGTCATTGATTGTTTCGGGAGTTTCTTCACATTTGAATGTCCACAGCAAAACTTATCTCTGAAAAGAGAGGGAGGAGTTGTTTTGTAGAAAAGCTAGAGGACCCCCTTCACCCTTCGAGATATCTGCAATGGTACAAGTTGTTGCACCAATGAAACACCATAGGTTTTCCATGTCAACTATCAGTTTTAAATAACCATATAAAGGTGGATGAATGCGGCAAAGTAGAGATTTTTCTTAATTGATTGTCGGTGTAAAATTGTTTATAGACTGACATGGTACTCTTTAATTCCACAAAATATTGCCAATTATATACAACAAACATATCTCAAGCTAAATATAGCCATTATATACAAAAACATTATTCTCAAGCTTTCTCTTATTACGCAAACAGTGTATGAATAGGCATATGTTCCTGAAACAAAACAAATGGTAACTCACCTCCGCTCCAAATATTGTTGCATAAGAACCAGCACTAAAATCCTCAAACATTAACTTCACATGTTTTGCTCTGACTGTCCAAATAGTCTCAAGAAGGTCAAAGCAACCTGAGAGCACAAGTAAAACATTGTAGCGTTTAAGGTATTATGTCAAAATCAACAACACAGATTAAATAAAACATTGCAGAAGGAAAACACGAGTATTGCGTCAACACAAACACTGCGTTGGACAGGAGGAACAGTAGTGGTGAATAGCGGAATCAATTTCCCAAAGAAGAGCTTCCTGCTCCAAAGAATCTTCATCAGGCACAACAAATAGTAGAACACCAATAGTGACTCTTAATAAACTAAGAGATACTGTAGGGAAAGGGCCCACATTTGCCTACATTGAGTTTAATGGCAAACTTATCGTTGACATTTTACTACAAGTTATGTCAGCAGGCAAGCTAATTGAACGGTATATGATCTGAATGTGTCTCCTAATGTCATGCTTAATTGAGTTTTCTCTTGTTAAGGAAAACATCAAACAAACAAGCAGCATGAATCATTCATGTATGGAAGTGTATCAAGAGCATGAAAAGGGGATTAAACTGACCATACAACAACTCATGTAGATTAAATGGTATGATCAGCTCCTCTTACTCACACACCATATAGCCGCTATAGCAGCAGTTTATAGCATAGCAGAATTTGAACAAAGTGTAATGGCTCTGTGATACACTATTGTGGCGCTATAGCACTGATAACATAGTGAATTTGATATACTGCTATTTTCCCACGATCCATAATTGACAACACTGGATAAAAAACAACCATCCAATTTTCCAACATTCTCCAGGTTTGTTTAGCGGAAAAATAACAGAGTTCACGTAGAATAGACAATAGATAAGTTAAAAAGTACTCACTCATAGCGCCTGACTTCATTGGATCAGTTCCTCAATGTTAAAATGGTCTATGCTTGGTTCTGAGGGCATACCAGTTATTTGGCATTATCAAGTTAGCAGCCAGTCACTTCATCTGTTCTATCTACCCTCTTCAACAAGCTCTTCCTGTTCAGATATCAGAAATTATCTCTCCAGTTAAAACAGGAGAAAGCAGTTGTTTTACTAACTGCATACATATCCTAATTATTTTACCAAACCAACATATTCAAAATTAACACAAACACCAAACTTGAGAGGGATAAAAAAGGACGTAAATAATGTCTAATTAAATTCAAATGCCAGTCTCTTAAATTCCATCTAATGTTGGATGAAGCAGCTGATTGGCAACTAAGAAGTCCCAAGAAAATAAAAATCCAGTCCTTAATATTATGACTCCTAGATATGTAAGGGGATCATGAAGAAGTACATGATATGTTCTTTAATTTAACCTTTCTTTACAGTTCCAATATTCCTCTTATCATAATGATGTCAAAATTGCCACCATGGCGGCACCTTGGTTATGGTCCGCCTTAGGCTGCAATGCAAAATTTATTTGAAGGATTTTAGGCTGGCACCATGAATGGGGATTCAACATTGACAAACCTTATCCACAGTATCAGACCAGAGATTTCTTTTTTTTTCCTTGAACCAGGAATCCAATCAATCTCCTGGTTCTACCAATTAAAAATATCATGAGCAAATATGAATCAACGAATGCCAATAATTCACTCTACAGCTGCATCAGAAATTGCAGATAGCAGCAGCATAACATGCACGATTGCCCATTTTCTTGTCAGTTTATAGTCTGACACAAACAGATAAACAAGTATGCAGCTATTTTAACTGTCTAAGTACGTGTACAAACAAACTTTGTTGAGCAGAAACAATAAGGAAAAGTATTATAGAGGAGTACTTATCAATTACAGGATTTCAGAAGCCAAATTTGCATTCACCAAACACTATTCGTGGTTAAAGCTACAACGCTGTTCACAAGCCTCACATACCCAATCCATAGTAATACCACAGCTAAACAACGCTGTGTTTTAAACCTGGATTTGTTATTTGTAACAAGCTCTGTATTGTGGTTTACTGTCTAAACATACCGAATTAGCATGACCATTTAATTTTATATTTTAGAGAAAAAATGATTGTGGGAAAAGAAACAGCAAGGAAAGGAAAAAATGAATAAGGTAAAGCCTGATACACCTTTAGCGTAGCTGAAAGCGTACAAAGATAGAGTTTAGAGGGATTCAAAGTGGTAAGTTTTATGAAATAATAATTAACATATGTATTTGCATAGAGTATTAAACAAAAAAGTTACATATTTAAGTTCAACAATATATATAAAAATACTTTTAGGTCATAAATTTATCAACATACTTTGTAAAATATTGAATGTTTTAATTTACAATAAAAACAAAATTCATTTGTATCGAAGTATTAAATAAATTAAAACATGCACATATACAATCAAAAGTGCATATGGAATAGGGGTCAAAATGCTTCCGGTCATGTGAGAAGCAAAGTTCGAAAACATATGCAAGGAGAAAAGAATATGGCTAATATGGCTTTTCCATATTAAAAACTGGATTAAAACTTGTATGACAAAATCAGACTGATCCTCAAACAGCTCCCACCAACTTACACCCAGCTCAGCCAATCCAACAGTAGTTTACAGAATCCCTGGTTTTCTGGCTTGAGTGAACCGACTATATAGGTCTGCCGTTTATGATTTAATCAGTTGTCCAGTTTCAAAACAGCTGTTATTCATTCTTTTAAACAGCAATAATACTAAATAAGATGAACAGAAAATATATATGTCCTGAACACAAGACCTATATCATCATTTATAAATGAAATAGCTTAAAATACCAACAGATTAAATGTTATGATTCAAGATCCCCCTTTGTTTCCCTCTACCCCATATTTCAAGTGATCCTCAATAGCATCTCCAATACAAAAGAAGCAATCCAAAAAACAAAAGTCTTACTAATGAAGTAATATGGCAAAACAAAAGATAGAGAAGACGAGACTATGTTTACCGGTGCACCAAACAGCTGATTGAAGAATGTCTATACGCAAAATATTGTGAACCAGAAGCCGTAATAACTAATGCACCTGAAGGTGGAACTGAAAGCAACAACCTACTCAATTTCTTTGCAAAGGGGGCAGCCAGGTAAGCTGGAACGCGGTCGGAGTTCAGGCAAGAATCAAGAAGCTGAAATAATAATAGCATTTTGTCAGAAAACAGCACACCCAAAGGATTTTACATAGGGGGGTGAATATCGTTCGTCATCAGTCAAATCATATTCAATACTTTGTTTCCCATTAGAGATGTCGGGAAAAATTATTTTCCCTCTTTCAAGTTAATATATGTGACTTTGCATATTTGTGATGCTAGCCTAATGCACTATTCTTTTGGGATTTTCCCTGTCCAATTAGCATAAAGGGGTAAAACATGCAGCACAATATTAGTTTTAGTATTTTAATTTTGAAATTGGGGTTTTCAATTGGAATTGTTTGCTCCAATATGGATTCTAATCTGTATTAATTATCTTAGTCCCATATAGAATAAGATTACTTATTATGATATTTGTTATTTTGGGACTATTTAACATAATATATACAATATTGATATTTACTTCCTTTTTCATGAGCCATCAGAAGACTAGATAAAGTACTCTCAAGTTTATTGTTCCGCAAAAAGAGATTAGAGGTTGTAACGTTGTGTCCTTTAAGATTTTGTCATCTTTTGAGAACTTCTTTTTCTTTATTTTTTACCCCTCTCCAACAAAAAAAAAGAATGATACTTTCACTTATCTGATAAAGTTATTCCGGCAGCATCAACTTTCAAAATTTCACTCTAATCAAAATACACTTATTGCAGAGCGTGAACATGGAAAATACAGCAGCATAATTTACGCCAGATTTATCCTTGATGGGGTATAATTGGACCTGATCCTCAATGCAAAAAAAAATAAATTATGTTGTATGTTTTGTTATCCCAGTTTTAAGCTCAGATGGTATACTAAATGCTCCTTTTAAGTAATTGGATGCATTATTTCTATGTACAGAAGTGTATGTGATAGAATACGTATTATGTAAGTAACTTCAACCACATTTATATGGGATAGAAGTTGGTTTTTAACACCTTTAGTTTAAGGATATGCCATGTTGAGCCGAAGGAGTTCTAGAAGTTTAAATTTTACTGTAGTCATATTCTTGTGAAACTTACATCCTCTATAAATTTGCACTCCAACATACTTAAATCATTATTAACCAAATTGGCATATTTAAGTTACATTAAAAAATATAATTATTTAATAAGTCAGTACCATATCTTCGTTATTAACAACTGAACTCAAAAGCATCATTTGCTTGATATTCCTCTTTGATTACATTTACATGTATTTACCCAAAGTTATTTTATAAGATTTACCTGGAAAAACCTTGCACGATTTTTGCCATGAAGATAGATGGAACTAATAGCTCATATTAGTTTTTCTTTAGAAATTAGGGTACTCCCACTTCATACTTGGTCATAGGATAAAGGCTGCTAAGTGCCATCACACTGACTACACCACCAACATCATATGACCTTGTCAAGAAATCACTGCACAAAAAAAAAAGCAATGCATCAGATTCACATCTTAGTTACCATAACAAAACACCAATTTCTGTAGCACAGTGTTTACCATAACATTTTGGGATTAGACAGATGAGGAATGACTGCTTGGTGAAGGTTAACAAGAACCTAGTAAAAAAGAACCATGTAGCTCACAAAATCAAAAAGGAAGAAAAACATGGCATTAAAGTATAACAATGCAGTTCGTTTCACATAAAACAGGGTGTGTAAGACAAGAATGTAATTAACAATCACCACTATAACAAATAGAACTCAACTTACATCATACGTGCATAAAATGAATATAGTCAAAGGAAATATTGATTAGAGCCTTTGTAAAAATAATCAAAACAATACATCAAAATGAATATAGTCAAAGCATAATATTGATTAGAAGCCTTTGGAAAAAAACAAAATAATAATATTGATTTAGATATAGGAGATTGAACACGAAGCAACATACTGCTATAAAATTGATGAAAATATATAGGACAATATCAGAAGAACTACATATGGTTCTTATTGAATCAGAAGAAACGTATAATAGAGTATATAGAGAGGTTTTGTTTAAGGCTTTTTAGAGATGAAAATAGTTTGGTAACTTACATTCTAGCAGGTAAAGATATGTGTGAGGAGATCATGACTGGTCACTGGTGTTAAAACACAAGGTGAATATAGAAAGATTTTCTGGTAACTATAGTTGTGCAACAAGGGTTAACTTTGAACCCTTATCTTCTAAATTCAGTTCTACAGTGCTAACTCACATATATAAAAATGTAGGTACTAACTGCATTCTTTTCGTAAATAACGTAGTAATAAATGAAAGGTTTAAGATATGATAACAAGCCTTAGAATTAAGAAACATATTTTTGGCCAAGTATGAAATGCAAGTTTACCAAAGAGAATGCAAATCATGCTTTAAAAGTGAAAATTGGACACATGATAGCTCAAGTCTTGTGGTTAGTACAGTGGCGGAGCTTGACCGATGAATTTTGGGGTGGCCGACAATAAAAACATCTGAACCTTATATTCAAACATAAAAACACTATTTAAATTAATCAATTTTTTACTCTTCTTTATTCTCACAAACTTATCTAAATCAATCATTAAGAAACATAAAACATCTTATATGCAAAAAATAATAAACTAAAACACTTATAGGACAAAAAACTCAAACAAAAATGCAACAAACTCAAACACTTGTGTGCAACAAATAAAAATTTCAAACACTCTATATTGAACATAAAAATCAAACAACTTATGTGCAACAAAAAAAAACTCAAATACTTTATATAAACATAAAATCAAAAACACCTTATGTGCAACACAAAAAACCCTAAACAAAAATCATAAATTGAAACTCTAAATCAAATGTTCAAGTCCAATCAAAGCTCCAAACTCAACTAGTAACAAAATAAACTCTAAATTTCATGATAACTGAAGAACATAAGCAAAATGTTGCACTAACAAAATCAAAACTAACAAAATAGAAATCCGAATTCCAAATCAAAAACTAACCAAAAATCAGAACTAACAAAATAGAGAGTATAAAGTGAACAGAGAGGCAAGAGCGACGAATAGCCACCGCCACGGAGGCAGTCAGGCAAAGGCGGCCGCAGACCTCAGCGAGCAGAAGAGCGATTCGTGATTCGATAGTCTGGCAGAGGCGCGCGCGCGTTTGTCGTTGTGAATCTGATTCTGGAGGAGAGAGAGAGGAATGTTGTAACTTGTAAGCAAAATGGAGAGAGATACGCCGAAGGAAAAAGAGAGAAACGCTGAATGGAAGAGAGAGAGGAAGAATGAGAAAAACTGAATTAGGTTTAGATATTGTTGTAATTTTTTAGTTTTGATCAGGGCATTATAGTAATTTTACTTATAATTTTTTTTTGGGGTGGCCACGGCCCCCCTATGTCCCTACAAATAAATAAAAAGAATGGAGCTATTATATCATAGTGTATATATTGAAAGGTATATGTATTACACTGAATATTGGAGTAATACTCACAAAATCTTCGGTTTTTCTATTATATTAACTGGCCACATGTGGGATTCACACAAAAACTTAAGTTTTGTTATTTCAAAAAACCTAAAATTCTATTTTTTCCACGATGCCCGCTATTTCGGCTAGCAGAAATTGGAATAGCAGCCACTATTGTCCTAATAGCGAAACTAGAACAGCATTGGGGTTTTCATAGCGGATTCATCAAAATCATCTATGCTGTAGCGGCTCTATAGCTGCTATTTGATAACATTGCTTTAAACCAAATACATGATAGGGATTTACTGCATCGATTGATCCATGTAGGCAACTCTGCCAAGTGAAAAAAAATGCCTGATTAGTGTTTATTGGTCTAAATTCTTATGAGTCTATTATATCAACAATAAAGCCACAAATCCCTCCTGTTCATTCAACAATAAAATGTATAACCACAAATCCTCTGATACAAACAACAATCTCCCTTTTGTGAAGTTCTAAAATACTAAGAAAACTAATGCTATAGGCTAAAGATTGAATAGAGAAGCTATCAAGCCAAGGCGCATTCTAATGTTAAGTACAGAGGACCAATTAAATTTGACCATAGAAGCAGTTTAGTTTTTCTGTTGATTCCCTTTGACTCACAGTTGCAAATTGAAATTATAACACACACCAAAAGCACATGTGTGAACGCAAACATTCACTCTTTGTGCACTTGCAAATTATAATGGCAACCATATTGAAATTTCAAAAGCATACACTTGCAAATTACCTCTTTGTACACATCCAGTGGAAGTGGCAATCTAAGATACGCAATCCAAGCTTCAGTAAATTTTAACTTCATCTTCTTGGCAATATTGACTGCAGAAAGTACCTATATGCATAACAATGAAGATGTAATAGATAACAAAAGTGAAGATACAAATAATTACAGCAGTTCTGAAATAAAGAGATTATTCTATTATAATGATAAGGATAGATTCATTAAAAAAGAAGCTACAATTTATCCAAGAATAAATGATCCTCGTTAATGAAAAAATTTGGGAGCAACGTTGAACTGGCAATGAGTATGGAATAATACTTACATTTTTGTTATGCTTCTTGGACTTAACCTGCTTATCATATGCATTCACATCTCCAAAAAGTGTCTTTTGATCGCTTTCTATGAAAAAATAACCAAATTATAAAATATAAATGTATACTCCAATTTTTCCTTACTACGACAATAACAACCAAGTCTGCTCCCACAAAACCAAGTGGAATCCTTTATAGTGTATATGAATCAATCAAGCCATAAAGCCCTGTCATGTATTGGGTCCTAAAAAATTGTATTTTACGCAAATTCCTCAAGGAAAAATAAGAGAAGCAGCGCCAAACAGTGCATTCCAAGTATACAAATATAGGCCTCAAAAGGATCAAGTAAAGATCTTCATACGAAATAAAATTTTATAAAAAATAAAATATAAAAGTGGTAAGCATGCAGTCACCTGATACACTCCACATTTCGAAATCAGAAGTATCATCTGATCTTTCAAGAGCAGGAACATGTGATAGGGTGTAGTACATGTTATGGATGACACACTCAATACTGCAAAAGATACATTTTCAAAGTTATCAATCAAACTAAATAAATTCATTTTCAAGTAAATTTTACATCTCCTAGTTTAAAATATAAAAACTAGGACCAAGTTTGCCTAGCATAAAAAGTTGAGTTGTTTTCATGCCTTATACACTTAAGTTGCAAAAGTGCTTATATAGCATATTGTATGACATTGACATGGCATGTCATTTTTGCATATAAAACATGAGACACAAATCATTTCAAATCAAAGAACATAATCTTATAATACTACTGATAGTCGACCAGCTACGGTGATCTACATTTCTTAATAAAAGAAGGACATGGGAAAGAATAGAAGTAACCAGTGGCTATAGTTATTACTAACTTTGAGCTCAATTGACTTTCATTGGTGCCATCTGCACTTGCAGTTTTATCATCTAATAACAAAAAAGTGAATTATCCAACAAGAATACCCAAATATATGGAAATTGAAAAGGTTGGCTAAGAAAGAAAATCACCTGAAACCTCTTTTCCTTCCAAATTTTTAGTGAGCTTTTCTAGACTTATGAACGTAAAATAACTGCACCAAATAACAAAATAATAATTCAGTAAAAAAGATAAAGCCCATAGATGAGATGAATCATGTACTCAACACACAAACACAAACACAACACTAAAATAGAGAAATCAAATCAGTGAATTTTATATATGCTATAAATAAATTGTGGCAGCCCTTTTATTCATTCAAAATTTAAATTTAAAATATAAATAACTGCTGAGAGTTCATATTCATATTCATATACATATACATAACAAACAAAAATAATGAATAGCTCGCATAGAAAAACCCCATGAAAGCATAATAATCATACCGGGCATCAATATACTTGAAATACTTCGATATTAATAAATCCACCAAAAATGCAACAGGACTAGTAGAGTGAATCTAACAAAGCCAATAAAAAAACCAAATAAATTAGATTAAAAAAACATTAATTATTCAAACTATGTCACAAAAATAATTAATAAGTAGCATTAAAATCAGAATAAATAACTTACAATACCACGAATAAGCCTGATCATCAATATCAGCAGCATCATCCGACTCATCAGCATCATCTGACTCATCAGCATGAAGATGTGCAGACCGGATTTCCCGGAGGACCGACGGTGACATCTCTGTTGACACAGTACGAGCATCACGTGGCTCGGAGGTTATGGGAAGGAGAGATATTAAATTAATTTATTTTCTATTTAATTATTTGTGTTTAAGTTTATTAAATTAAATGAATGTTTATATAAATGTTTAATTATATTTATTTTAATATTTATTAATTAATTATAATAAATATTAATGTTTATTATATTTATTTTTAAGTTTAAGTTTACTTTCAATTATTACATATTATTAAATGTTTAATTATTGTTTATTTTGTTTAGTTTATTAAATTAATTGTAGTTTATTAAATGTTAATTATTTAAGTTTATGTTTATTTAATTAATTATATATTAATATAAATGTTTAATTATATATATTTTTAAGTTTAAGTTTATTTAATTAATTATATATTAATATAAATGTTTAGTAATTAATCCAATGGCTAGTAAACGTTCTTTTGACGACGGTGCTTTGTTTAGCGGAAATATTCAGATTACGAGACAACGACACCAATATGACATTATATCGTGTTGCTATCACGTAACCCAAGTCTGGTAAACACATCCACTTATCTTGTCCTTGAGCACCAAATCGTGATATGTTCAATGAGTTTCGCACTGATTCAACACTGTCATCGAACACATATAAGAACTAATTCAATTCAAATTGTATTACAACTTAATTTGTTTTATATTATTCTACACTTTTATCTACTTTATGTGTGTCTTTATATTTTTATTTAAAATACACAATACAATAGAATTTTAGTTTTTTTTAATATCATAAATATAGTATTTTTTATATCAATTTGAATTGAAT
>PGTU02017227.1:0-10062 GCA_002896215.2 Cicer echinospermum | reverse complement strand
TAATATGAATTTCATACTATCTAAATCATGACGAACATTCTAAATTGTTTTCAAAACCAATATCCAAACTCTACTCATCTAGATACAACCATCAACACTTTCAAGTGATTTAAAGTTAACATTCACATTTAAATCGATTTTTTTTTAACACAAGCAACATAAAATAAAAATAAGAATTTTTTTTAGTCAAAATTAAAACTTTTAAACATAAGAGATATATTTCCTATCTAACTCAAAGTTTAGAACACACATCTTTTTTTCTCTAAATTGAGTTTCAACAAAATAATAATAATTTGTACCTAGTAAAAGTCAATACTTAAATTTTTAAACATATAATTCATATGGAAATGTTTCAATCAATTAGTTATTAGATCAAACACTTTAAATAGATACATATCAAAACTAATTATTTTAAATTGATTAAGGGTGAAATATACAGCTGGTCATTCAAAATTATTATTTCCAACTATTCATATAAAACAAGAGTGCAAAAGTCATAGTTATGTAGGAAAGCAATAAGCAACAAGTAACTAACATAATCTTGTCAACAATTAAAATTAACTCAAATCTTAACAAGTAATTTTATGGTTTATTTACTCACTTAAGTAGGAATTTTAGGATCCATAACACAAAAGCATATAATCATTAACACAGTTATATAACGGGAAAACCATTATAGTGAAAATAATTATTTAAACAAGGAAAACACAATTGACAGACTGACATTCGTAACACATAATCGACATTCGACCCACTCGGCTGATTGGACAGACCTGCTCTGATACCACTAATGTGACACCCTAAATCCAAAAATAACATTCATAATAATATATACTAAAATTATTTGAAGAAAACTTGCAGCGGATAAAGAAAATATGTTAAAGAGAATAAAAACTTTAATATCTAATTTAGGATATCACGTTTCTCTAAAAAACACATGTAACAATTCAACTTTGTTCCTCAATCAAAACAGTGGAATATCAATGAATTTGATTTAAACTAGAATTTCTTGATTTCGTTCCCAAGACTTACTCGTACTAAGTTTCATATAAAAAATCATTTGTAATAACATAAGTAAAATACACATTTACAACTCTTAATTCCCAGTATCACGTATCAGAGTGGGGTTTCTCCCAAACTTGAACTCGAGACTCATTAACTTGTAATGACTGCGATTTCGCAAATGCAGAGCCAAGCCAGTCAAACACAAACAACGAAGAGGTGAGTTTTGAAATCATGTTGATAGTATAATATAAATAAGAGAAACAAACAATTAATCATCAATAAACATATCATTACACAAACATTAAACATCACATTGTATAGTCAAATCAAGGAAAATCAATACACTTCACTATAACATCCAATCATCGCATAAATTATTATCACACACAATACATATTAACACAACAAAAACAATCACAAGAATATGCAATGCTATGCATGAGCTTAGACTCTACTTCACAATGTGGTACCATTCTAACTCTAAAGTACTTGGTTAGGAGGCTTGATACTATGCCACCATCCCGTTGGACGGACAATTCAAATTGGTCATAGTCCTCATAGATCCCCTCAACTCAACCGAGACACATATACGTGACAGTCGAGGTAAACGTGTGTTGCGTGGTAACTCCCGACATTTGGAGTGCTACCTCCAAGTCACCTAGGATTTCCCCACACGAATACCTCCAAGGTCTAACAATCTTGCCTTAAGGCTCGACAGCAGACCTCCACAATCAGGCTCATTCAGTTGTACTTCCCCATAATCACTAGGCTTGTCAGGCCCTACCTATATGATGACAAATAATCTCCACTTCACAAATTCACAATATTTATTTTCTCCTCTAGTTGGTATATGATACTCTATTAAAACCGTCATCTCAAACACAAATTGAAATCACCATTATTTCATCAACTATGAGGTTAATTCAATATTCTCATCACGGTATAAAACATCACTATCTCATCATCATCATCATCACATAAACTCATCACAAATTTATAGCATCACTATCATCAATCAAACATTATCACAAATTTATAACGACACAATTATTAATCGTACATCATCATCATTAAATAAAATTATCACAAACACATCCATCTTTTGTTATCACATCACATAAACTCATCTAATCACACATATATAAATTTAATTCGACACCCAATATCACAATAATATCAATATCACACATTCAATAAATTAAATCAATCAACAACCTACAAATATTTCTATTCTATATTTTAATATCACAATTTCCATATTTTCATATTAATTAATTTATCCCTCAAAGGGCTATTGTCATACGTAGCGAGCCTTGGATGAATCGTTTGGAAATACGGTTTCCCGTTCATCTCACAATATATTACACTCATGAATCCAAACGCTCTCTCACCCGTTATCTTATTTCGACGCTTTCCCACACGAATAGGATTTCACGAGCAAATAGCATTTGTTCATTGGCTCTTTGTCCATCAATCGATCTAATTCGACAGTTTATGAGTAAACGTTAAAATAAAATATGAGAAGATACTCCTAAAAACTAAATTCGAAATTCGGTCAAGGAAAATTACCATAAAATCAGAATACCACTCAGTGGATAATATAGCCACTTCATACGGTCGTTTTGGCGTTGGTTTCACTCAAATCGGACTTACGATGAACGAGAACGGTGCAAAATAACGAATTCTACAAACGGAGAAATCGGGTATTTTAGAGAGAAATTGGAGTTGTTAAAATTCTGGAAATTATGTTTAATGGACTAGTTAAATGAATGAAATAACATACTCAAATTTGAGAGAAAATTGAGAAATTTTTCTCGACAGTTATCGATCATCGATACCAAACGATAGGTTGTTGTTATGTTTCCACTTTGGTTTCAAAGCTGCCCGTCCAATTCCCCCTTTTTTGGTTGTTGTTTTATTTTATCAACAATTAGGGTTCACACATGGTTAAAATTCATTGGTCCCTTTATTTATTTTTAAATTAAACCCAATAATTAATAAGACTAATGTTTTAACATTTTTTTAACATAATTTAACTACTAAATATTGCTAATATTTCCAAACTAATATTTTATAAAATAAAGTAATAAATCGTTTAAAATATATTAATAATCAAAATCTTGATATTCAAAATAATCACCTAATGATACTTTTTTTTAATACTCACATTAAAATACTATCAATAATTAGAGAATATTCAAAATTATAAAATAAATAAGTATAAATCAATACTTTATATTAAATACTAAATCATCATTTTAATATATATATATATATATAATATATATATAATATATCACAATATAATAATAAGTATATAAAAATAAAGAAAATCAAACACAATATTACCACTATCTCAAGATAATTATTTATAAAGTAAATATTAAAATAAAATATATTTAGAATTAAAATAAATATAATTAAGTACACATTTTATAATAGTCAAATGCATAAAAGAATGATATATTAATTGGGTGTGCGTATATACACGTAAAATTGTATAAAATCTTTTCTCTTTAAATATATATTACACTAAATACTATTATTTTTTTTAAATATATCAACATGATAAAATAAAATATTATTATTTATATCGCTCATGTAATCTAGTATATATATAAACTAGCACATCATAAAAATTACCTATATAACAGAAATTAATCACAAAGTTTATTACATATATTTTATAATAATTTTAACATGAAATTAATTATTTAAAATCCTATTTAATTAATAAAATAGTTTATCATAAAATTTAGGGTGTTAAAGTCACCACCGGTCCTCCAGGGAATCCGGGCTGCTATAGTCCCGCTCAAGCTCAACATCATCAGTATCATCAACATCATCATGTGCAGGTTCAACATACTGCTTCCAGCTTGCTCCATCTGTGCGGCTCAAGGACATCCTCCTCTATCTGTGCAGGCTCAACGACATCATTATGAACATCCCGTCGACGGCGACATTGTCTAATTGGACGATTTGCTTCATTCCATTGTGTTTTTATAATGTTGGTGGAATTCTCTATGCTCCATCACCACTATCACCTCTCACGCTTTGGGCAATGTTGCAAATAATTTGGCCAAAGGCACATCTCATTCTAAGCACTGCAATATATCAATAATAAAAAAATAAAAAAAATTAAATAAAAATAAAAATATCATTTCGAAACTTTCATATTTTTCCCAAATTTTTGAAATTGGATTCGGAAGTTTTGTTGAAGTTCAAACTTCCGAACCTATTTCGAAACTTTCCATGAATTCCAAAGTTTTGAAACCTTTGAAACATTCGAATGTTTCATATTTCTGAAATTCACATTTCGAAAGTTTTAAAAATTCTGGGACAAAATGCACTTCAAAAGTTTCAGTTTGTTAGAACTTTTGAAAATTTGTGGGATCTGGAAAATATATCATTTCAAAAATTTTATGTTGATAGAAACTTTTGAACATTTGGAAAAACTTGGTTTAGAAAGTTTCAAATTTTTCGAAGGGGGTCTTACTTTTGTGTTTCGAAGGTTTTAAATGTTCGAAGGTTTGCAAATATGTGATTCTAACAATTGAAAGTTTTGAATGAAATGGATGAAAAAAGAAAGATAAATTTTTTGGAGGTTTTTATAAATAACAATATGGACAAAATGATATTTTCAATGGGGGTGGAAAGTGGAAAGTACATATAGAGGATGCATGGTACAGTTCTCATCGATTGTATAGCAAGTCATTGTTATTTATCCGTTTTGCTCTTTCAACAAAACAACCCTTTTGCCGTCCTAGTATTTTAGTTTTTAGGTGCCCTCTGTTTGCAGAACTTGCAACACTAGGTTAGAGAAGAAGAAAAAATTGGGCTCCAATTAAAAGTATTTGTTAAGCAGAAATTGCACAACTAAAAATATTTGTTAATTAATTAAAATAATATATATATTACATAAAAATGTTGATATGACATGTATATCTAAAAAATAAATATCAAAACTAAAATAATATATGAAATGGAAATGAAATTTAATTTTAAATACACATGCAAATCTATTTATATAATTATACAAACTATCCAACAACATAAATTTTACATAAATGTGTCCAAACAAAAATTAATTTAGTTCAATTCACTTTTAATCAAAATCTCATAAAATCAATTCTATCAAAATCAATTTAACCACCACATAATCAAACATACAATAATTCACTTTAAAGATATGATTAATCATAATTAATTATAATATTAATTATTAATTTATCCACTTTATTAGAACCAATTCGTTTCACGAGACATTGTTATTAGTTTCTTGTGCTTTTTAGTTATTATTATTTTTTTCTTCTGAATTTCTTTAGTTTCATCTCTCTTTCCTACCATGAATACTTTGCCACTCCAATCTCACCTCTCATTCTTCATTTATGAAACCGATTAAGTACATATACAAGAGAACCCCTTAATATGAAGGGAAAGAAAACTGATTTTTTCATTCATCTATTAAAAATTTGAAAACTGGTTTACAAATGCAAGGAAAATCCAAATTTGGAATAGAAAAGAATTGAAAAATTATCCAAATAAACTTATAAATGACTGTTAGCAAACAAAGCTTATAACTTATAAATTATAAATAAAAAATATTTATGTATCAATTTATCATGTCTTCATATTTTTCTCTCTGTTTCTTTTTATAAGACATATTTGGGTTAATAAATATAGTTTACATAATTATTCTAATGAACATATTTTATAAATTTTAAAGATCTTTTAAAAAATATTTAAATGCACTTTTTATCTTCTATTTTATTTCAATTTTAACTTTTAGTCCATCTTTTTATTAATTCAATTTTTGGTTCCTTATTTAGAAATTGTTGGAATTTTTTTTTTGTGTCCTCCATTTTTGATGTGATAGTGAATTGGATAAATAATTGACACATAACAACTTTAATTTTCATGTCATTATTATTAATAATTATATTATGTTAAATATACATTATTAATATAAATAAATATATGGAAATAAACTTCTCATGCGTCTGCAAATTTTATCAAATCATTTTTTGCCATATCAACATCATATTTTAAATGAGACAGTCACATCATAAAAAAAATGAATGTAAATTCTTACGATGGTCTAAATAATGATAATAAATTCAATATATATTTAATAAATCAAAGGCGATAAGTTAAAATATTGTAAGTATCATCACTTAAATAACTTGTAAGTATCAATCACTTAAATACTTGTAACTATATAAGATACATAGCTTACAAGTACTTTTAGATTTACCAAGTAAGTTAAATTTACAAATTTAGCAAATAACAAAAGGTCTAAGGTATTATCATCTGATACATCAGAATTATACATCTATTATTCCAAATAAAAATCTAAATAACATGACCATCTTCTGATTATTGGAGTCTAGCTATCAGCCTCTCTGATCTGTTCTAATTTATAAGAAAATAGAAAGTGAATTAATAATTTAGCGAGTTTAAAAAGGGGAGGGGTAGTTCAAAAATTCTTTTTGTAGAAAAAATAACATAAATACAAAATAAATATGAAGATCCTACTAGAACTTTAACTTTAAAGTTTTTCCATTAAGTATGGAAACATAACGTGTCATCTTTCTTTTCCTTAGAGACGGAAAAGTTTCCCAGTTAATTGAGACTTCTTTGTAGTTGGGATGGCCACGACTCCAAACTAGCGTCCCGATTCGTTGTTCATTTATACATGTTTCATGCCTGAACAATCCTCAAATGTCTCACCGTGTACTTGGACCATTACATGACATGATTTGATGAATGCAATGCATATGTAATCACATTTCATCAACACGTCTAATACTGTCACTTAATCAAACTCAGTATGTTAATACATATCTAGAAGATATATTAACTTCAATCATTCCTCAAAGAAAGTCTTTAATTAAGTAATCCTTTGGTTGGAAGTAGTCACTCAGTTACACAATCTGTTCAAGGAGTTTGGACCAAAGACAACATGATCAGAGGCAAACTCCAACCAAAGGTAGCACAATCTGAAGAACTTAGAATCAGAGGCACCATGACAGAAGCAGATTTTGACCAAACGACAACGTAAAAGAGGAACTTAGATCATATGGAGCATGGCTTTAGCGATATTATTACCAATGTCAGGGTGAATTAGAAGAACTTGGACCAAAGGCAACATGAGCAGAAATACGGTTCTGCAAGCAACATAATCAAAGGAATTTGGATCAGGGCACATGACCTAAACAAATTTGACTAGAGAAGTGTGATCAGAAGAACTTGGACCGATGCACATGACCAAAAAGTAGTCTACCCAGAGCAACATAATCAGAGGAAACTTGATTAGAGAAAGTGACCATAAGCAATTTTGATTAGAGCAACATGATAAATAACTTGGACCGAAGCAATATGACTAGAAGCAGGTTCTACTAGAGGCAACTAATTAGAGAACTTGAATTAGAGCAACATGACAATCAAGAAAATTCTAACCATAAACAGAAGAAAGAAATCAGAGCAAAACGCAAAATAGAGAAAAGAAATCAGAGGCAAAATTGCCAAGGAACAAAGAGAGAAATCAGAGGCAAAATTGCCAGAAACAAAAGAGAAATTAGACGCAAAATAAAAGAAGAATCAGAGGCCAAACGACATGATGAAATTCTAGAAACTAATTAACCCCATGTGTTCACCATCATGATTTGCTCTTTTCCTTAAATTCTCTTAACATATCATGACCATGAAACATATTCTTAACACATCATAACTTCACATATCGCATAATGCATATTTCAGAGGCAGTTAAATAGTAGTTTCACAAAACATTTCTTAATGCTAAAATTTATAGTTCACTCACTCTCAATTTTTATGAAACCTGAAAGCTAAACCAAGAAATCAGTTTAATCATAAAAATAAAAAATGATTCGAACCATAACCCCACATGTGAATGTGAATATAGTTCTAAAGGAACTTACAAGTTTTAAAGATTAATCATTTGTTTTTTGAGTTGATTTGAGGAGATACTGATCTCTCAGTCGTTAGTTTTCCTCAACCCAATGCCCTGTTCAGTTATTGGTTCTTTTCTTTCTTTGTGGTATTGTTCTTGGTTGATTCTTGAAGATTGAAGGGGTGGGATTGTCCATGCAATGGGTCGGGACAGGTATGAGGAGCTTTAATAGCTATTGGTTTTAATGGGGATTTTTGGAAAGAAGAAAAATACATAGAAGGTTGGAGAAGATGGTTAACAAATGACCTGTATATTCTTCTAGGGTGGGTTCATTACATGAATGGAAGAATCAGAGTGAAAAGAGAATTTTTTAGGAAAAAGAGAGAATTCAGTAGCGGAAAAGTGTAAGTTCCCTTTTGGCCTTGGACATCTCTCATTTGACCACTTTTCCATTCCTTATATTATTTAAATTTAATAAATGCTAAAACTGGAATGTTATTAGTTATAATTTTTATTTATTTAATTTTTTATTTAAATAATTTGTCGGACTGTTAACAACGGAGAGGACACACAAATCCCAACAACTTTTAATAGGAGACCAAAAAAAACCGATTTAATAAAGAGACTAAATATTTAATCGAATTTGAATAACATAGAGGATAAAAAATGCATTTAAATCTTTAAAAAATTAATTGAGTAAATAACCATTTCAATATTAAAATGTATGAGGTGTTGTCGCAATAGTTTTTAAATGCATTAAAATTGTAAAAATATATTTAAATAACAATTATGAGTCATTTTAGTTCTCAAATATATTAATCAATTTAGTTTTTAAATGTACTTTTTTATTGATCCATTATAAAATTAATAACACAAAAAAATATTTGAGAAGTATGTAATTTTGATACATTTATAAAATTAATTAATTAAATACAAACAACTTTCATAATTAAAATTGACGTAGTTATGTGAGAAAATAAAAAAACAATGATAAATAAAAATATTAATGATGAGTAATTGTGTAAGAGATGTTATTTTGACTAAGGAAGAGCACAAATGATTTGATCCAAAATATTAGATGCCTTTAATGGAAGGAGGATGTGTAAGTTAGGTGCGATGTGTAAGTTAGGTGCATGGTTTTTAGGTGGTGTATGTGTCTAAAATTAAGAGAGGCACTCCCGATATAATTCGGTTATAAATATAAAGTATATTTCAATATTTGAAAGATATACCTCTCGAAAATTTGTTAGTATAAAATAGATTTGAAATGGTTCTCAGAAAAGATATTCTTGAAATTCTTTCAAAGAGTAAATTATCGATTGTTTTTTCGAAAAAAAATATCCAGATAAAGTCTTTTTGATTATTTGCTTCAAAAACAAAATATTCAAAGGATTCTGTATGAATTTTATATTTTTTCTGGGATTGGTTGTCGCAGAAAAATAATTTTTAGATATGTTTTATTCGAGAAATATATATGTATAAAATATTCTAATAAATGTTTTCAAAGAAAATATAATGAAGTTTTTAATTAGAAGTGGTTTTATTGATTATTTTCTATATTGGTTTTTAAAGAAAAGAATAAATTCAGATAATATTTTCTAAGAAAACACAATTTGTAATGAAGTTGAGAATATTTTTTAAAATTGTTAAAAACTATTTGTTAAATTAAAAGTTTATGTTAGAAAAATATTTTAATATATGTTTATATTAATTTATGAAATATTTAATTAGTTTCGTCCAATTAACTAATATATTTTATACACTACTGATAGTTTGCATCACATTATAATCCAACAATATTATAATTGTAACACTAATCGCAACTGTATTATTGTGCAACTGAAGTTTGTAAATAAGCAACAGTTACATAGTAACACATCATACGACAATGGACTATGAAAAAAAAGACTATTTATTCATTCAAGATACTGATTCAAATGATCATCTCTAAAAATGAAAATATTAATTTGCGACCGTCCTAACAACCTCCAAATTAATAACATAAAATATACAATAACTATAAATAATGTGATAAAATCAAAATGATCATAATACCTATAACTCCGAATATGCAATCTAGTCACAATGCCTATAGTCTTCATGATTTGAATCATATTCAATTTTCTATATTTAGACTAACAGAGTTT